>PVIC010019831.1:14289-30254 GCA_004025085.1 Thryonomys swinderianus | reverse complement strand
TTTTTACTCTCTTGTTTTGATGCCAGGAAGATGCAAACTTGCAAATTGTAAGAGGCTCTGGTCCTAGTGTTGGGTGGATAAGGGTGGGGACAGAGCAGAAGCCAGCCAGCAGAGACAGAGAAGACGGAGGGGGGGGGGGGGGAAGGAAGGGCTCTGCCAGTGCCAGAGGCTTTGGGTCTGCAGGTTCACAAGACCTTCCTCTTCTTGTACTCTAGTATTAGCTGGTTATATGTTTTTTCCTTGATGGTTGGTTTAGATTTTGAAGTTTTGCAATAAAACATTGGTAAGAGCTCTAATACATGCAAGTGTTTTTTTTTTTTTGTGGGTTTTTTTTTTTTTTTTGAGACAGGGTTTTGTTTTGTAGTTCAGGGTGGCCCTGAGCTTGCTGTAACCCAGGCTAGCCTTGAATTCAGCAGTCCTCCTGCCTCTGCCTCTCCAGCGCTGGGATGACAGGTATGAACCACCACGCCCAGCATTGTGATATGTGGTTACCAGGGATTGAGCTAGGGACCTTGCACTTGCTAGGCAGGTGCCTGAACCTCTGAGCTAATCTCCGGCCCACAGGCAGGTTTTTTTCTTTGTTAGCTAAACACACTAATCAAATATGCCTTCTCTATCCTAGTAATGCATTTTTTTGTGAGGCAAATATTTACAAGCACATCATCAGTATATATATATATATATGTCATTTATATATCTCAAATTGCCACACATTTACTCTCTATTATTTATATAATCACAAGTGAGAAAAATAAAGTTTGAGAAATATGTTCAGCAACATGGCTAAATATCCGACTTCCAGAGAGTTTTTAATCTGGAATATTTCTGAAGAAACTCACAAGTAAATACAGAAATGCCTGTTAAAATGTTTTGTAGTTCAGAGGCGAACTGGCTGTATCAAGACACAGCCTATTTATAGCAGTGATTTCTTTGAAAATCTTTTTTTTGTATTAAGCACATGATCAGAGTAAGAACAGGACACTCAATAGATAACATTATCAAATAAAACCTTCACACTTTAAATTCTGGAAATTTGAAAGCAGGAAAACTGAGATGAATTTCACTCAGCATAGTACAAATCATAGTTTCTGAGAGGGAGGGACTTGAAGACAAAATCATCTTGGTAATTCTTCGGGATTTTTCTGCAAGACAATGTTGGATTAAAAAAAAATAAAACAAACCCTGTCTGAAGTGTTCCTTTTATAGGCAAAAGAGAAAATAGAAGAAAATGAATTTTTCTATTAGGTGCTGCAGTCAGGCAAACAAATAGTTAGCCCCCCCCTACTCTGAAGTTTATTCGGAATGAATTTGTGTTCTGATCGGTCTAGATTGGAGGGGGAGCTGGAAGAGAGACACATCCCTGAATTTAACACCCCTCCCCCACACCGCTGTTTGTAACGCTTTCCTTGTACAGAGCTCAACAGATGTGTGCTGGGATGGTTGGCGGGAGGTCTGGATGAAGTCACCGAGGAACTATTTGGTTAGTGACTCAGGATTTGGGTTTAATTGTTTTGGCAAAGTGAGTATGTTGCCCTTATGTAGGAATAGAAGTAATGAAGGTATTTGGGTCAGTGTCATTCCTAATATTTTAGAGGAGCTGCTGTAGAACTTTGGTCTTGAGTAAACACAGTGGAGATTAGCACTCCGCAAAGGAAAATGTGGAAGGGTGGCACCCAGGACTTACCTAAAGGTGTGAATGAAAACTGAGGCCCCTGGAAAGAGATGTTCAGTCCCTTGAGAAAGTCTTGCAAAAAAGTGGAAACAGCCTTTTGGGTAATAGTTCTGTTTGTGAATATTCATACTTTATAATTTGAAATTGTGTTGTATGTAGAAACCTGTAATATTTTTTTGGACAGTGTGTGCATGCGTGTGTGTGCGTGCGTGTGTGTGGATTCGTGGTGACACTCAACAGACCAGTGTTTCTCAACTCACTTCAACTTGGCTAAGAGCCAGAAAGTGGGGAAAGAAAGGCTGACCCGGATGCCCTAGAATGAGTTAAGTAAAGCCTGTACGTTATCTGTAGCATTCCTGAGTCTTCCAGTGTTTTCTCTCCTGACTGTCCCCCCACTCACGTGGACTAGGTCTGGGGCTCCCCCAGGCACCTGCCTCTCCCTTCCCCAGCTCAGGCCATGCTGACCTTGTAGCGGCTCTCGAGCTTCACTCCTCTCCACCTGCGGGGCTGGATAAACTGTTGGTTTTATATTTTTTCAAGGACATTCTTCAGCAGGCTGATAAATCCTACCCTTTTCAGAATAGGACTTTTGATGCATACAATAAAATGCATAGGATTACAGTCAGTTATGTTAAAATGCAGCTATCCAAAGATTAATTTAGAGTTCTGATACCCTGGACACCTCTTTTCAGGGTGTTACGTGGTGGGACTCTGTGGCAGGCCTACCAAGTACAGGGATTTTCAAGCAGTGATGGGTTTGTCACTGCAGCAACCCGGGTGTGACCTGCAACCACCATGTTTTTCCTGCTGGCCGCGTCACAGGTGCTGCTAATACCCTTGTCCTTTGTCAACTACTTTCCTAAGGGAAGGTGATGCTGCATTTCAGTGAGAGGCTGGTGAAAACAACGATGGGTTTGTTTTCCCCCTTGTTCATGGAAGTCTGTGGAGCCCTGTGTGAGAACGCCCGCCTCAGTCCTGAGGCTTCTCCCTGTGTGTATCGCTGTGGGTGCCTGTTGCCCGTGTCACACAGGCCTCTGGCATGTTACGGATGGAGATTTGGGGGCCGGAGATTTAGCTCAGTGGTTCCAGCGCCTGCCTTGCAAGCGCAAGGTCCTGAGTTCGATCTCGGTAACCACAGACAATGCTGGGCGTGGTGACTCACGCCCACCAGCAATCAATACCACATACCACAGTGCTGGGCACTCGGGAGGCAGAGGCAGGAGGGTTGCCGAGTTCCAGGCTTGCCTGGGCTACATAGTGAGCTCAGGGCCAGCCTGAACTACAAAGTGAGACCCGGTCTCAAAAAAAAAAAAAAAAAGATGGAGATTTGTGGCCATCTGTCTTACTACCTGTACCTCGATGGTCTTTTGTTGATCTTGAAATCAAGATCAAAAGGCCTGGGTCTTAGCCCCATCATCCTCTAACTGCGCAGTGGGTTCCCTGTGTTTGCCTCTACCATAAGGATTTGGCATGTGTTTTTTTTTTTTTTTTTTTGAGACAGGGTTTCGCTGTGTAGCTCAGGCTGGCCTGAGCCCACTCTGTAGCCCACACAAGCCTCGAACTCAGCAATCCTCCTGCCTCTGCTTCCTGAGTGCTGAGTTTATGGGCAAGAGCTACCACGCCTGGCACTGTGGTGTATGGTGCTGATTGCTGGTGGGCGTGAGTCATCACGCCCGGTATTGTGGTATGTGGTTACCCAGGATTGAACTCAGGACCTTGCACTTGCTAGGCAGGCACCAGAACCACTGAGCTAAATCTCTGGCCCTGTATGTGTTTTTCTTACCAGGAATGCTCTCCACACATTTCCTCACTGGCTGGCTCTTCAGGATTTCAGCTCAGCCATGACCCTCTTGAAGAAGCCTTCCCTGAGCCTCCCGATCGGTTGCACATCCTCTCTTGTTCCATAGCCTTGGTGTTTCAGGGGTGTTATTACATTTATCTATGTAACTTTTTGGCTGACTGTGTACCTACTTACCAGCTGTAGTTCCCATAAGAAAGGGTTCTGTACCAACCTCATGGCAACGCCTAATATATAATTGACATTTGTTAAGTACTCATAGCAGGAAGAAATGAATGAATGGTTTAAACAAACATTTGTGAAAAACTCATTGATGGGGTGGGATTAGGGTCAGGGGAATGAAGAACGTTAGAAGCTGTCATGGTCGATTATGGCTGTGAACTTGACTGGATTGAGAGGTACCTAGGGAATTGATAGACACACTGTTGGTAATGGTAAGAACCCTGTGTAAGGGTTCCGGAGACAACTGGCACATGGGTGTGTGAACTGGGTAGAGAAGGCCCACCCTCGCTGTGGGCAGGGCCGTCCAGTAGGCTGGGGCCAGCGAGAATGACAGAGAAGGAAAAGGCCTGTGCTTGGTGAGCTTTCCCTTCCAGGGGTGTTTTCCTGCCTTGTGCCGTGAGACGTTAGGTTCTTTAGCCTCAGAGGGCCTCCAGTCTCAGACTGGGCCATGTCGTCGGTCCCTCTTGCTCTGAGGCTTCCGGCTTCTTGGACTCAGCGGAAGCCCATTTCTCTGGCCCTCCAGCCTGCGGACAGCCATTGTGGGACTATCCATCCTAATAAGTCCTCTCTTCTAGGGCTGGCTTCTATTGTTGCTGCTTCTCTGTAGAGCCTGATACAGTACTGAGACTGATGCCCCATGGCAGGGAGAAGTGATAACTCGCACTTCAGGGGAAGACAGAGATGCTCAAATAAGCGGGCAGTTAACTGAAAACCCTCCCTCTGAACTGAAGTCTTTCTGCAACGGCAAGAGGAGTTCTATTGTATATTCTAGGTCCCAAGAGCTCCACTGTGTCATAGGCGAGCACGTTAACCTACCTATCTAAGGTCAGCCCTAAATATTAAGAAAAGGTTAAGTGATATTCACAGAATTCACATATTAAAAAGGGGAATGCCATACAAATAATGAAAATCAAGATTTACCCTGGAAAGGAAAAGATTATTTGCAAAATAATATGTGAGGGCAGGTGACTATACTATTTATATTACATATGTTACTATACATATTTCCCCAAAATACTTTTTTTTATCAACATGTAGACCTTTATCAATAGATCTAAAACATATCCCTTCAACAGTTTAACCAAGAAGTGGACACTTGAGAAGGTTATGACGTTAGAATGAAAGACAGGTCGAGGGGTGGAGGACATACATGGGTGGACGGTCAAGTCACCTTGAAATAGTAAAGGAATGCTCTACGGTTGCCTCGTGGAATGAGATTTTAAGTGCCTGTTCTATTCAACGTAGTAGATACTGGCTCAGTTTCCCTGTATGAATGGATGCTATAGTGTGGAGTTGGAGTGCTGTTATGTAGAGACTCCTATTTAGGGGGAAGATACAGGTTACTAACTCTGGGCTGGAACAATGTGGGATTTTTTCATTCCTGGTCCCCAGAAGGAAAGAGGAATTATCAGGCACAGCCTGGAGAGATAGCCCCAGGCAGACCCCCTACCCCCCGTTCCAGCCACAGCCTGTCTGCTGGGTGAGCCCTACAAAAAACCTGCCCAGGCTTGGCATTCAAATAGCGAGTGATGTGACCAAATTCTCTCTACATCTGTTGCTGACCATCTTTTTACAGCAAACCCACATACAGTCCTCCCTCCTGTGGGTCAAGTTGGCAAGGCCAATTGGGAAAAGCCATCCGCTGTGCCAGTTGGGGTGAAGGGGCTGGGCCACTGCCATTAGTGACTCACTGGGCCATTTTTGTTCTCTCCTTTCCACTGGGCTTGAACCCAGCAGCTTGAAACAAGGCCTATGAAGCTGTCACACTCTGTTGTGCCAGAGAGACTCAAGCACCTTTGGGCTGGGATCATTGAAATGATGGACCGTTATGGTCTCCCTCATAATGCCCGCTTAATGCCTGTTCGGGGAGCACTTCATTTAGACATCATTTACATGCTAGACTTCTGTGATTTGGGGGAAAATGCAGTATTGCTCTTGCACAGGAACTAGGCTGTCATTTAAATAAGACAAGCTCCTGCCACTCTAAATGCAGGGAGGCCTGTGCACATATTTCTAAATTCTTTGCAGGACAAATGATCATGGAATCATATTACAATTTTTATTTATTTATTTATTTTGGTATCAGGCGATCATATTACAACTTTTAATGAAAATAAATCTCAGGTATCAGAGAAGGAAAAGTAGGTTGAAACAAGAAAAAATTCATATTTTGCTTATGGTAATCCTTAAGAAGAATTCAGAAGAATTACAGTCTTGAGTAATAAGCTTTAGATGAGAGGTTTGTTATCTCATCCACATCTTCGGTTTCATAGTAGGATTACCAATGTCAATACGAAATAAACCTCAGAGCAGTTGGTGAAATCATTATGGATTCTATTTATTGAGGAACTTCAGATATTATCTATAGATTTAGTTTCTGATATCTGTTACATTGAATTAAAAGGTGGCTTTAAGCACAAGTATGTAAATTTAAGGTAAAAAGACAGAAAAGACTCATAATGATCTATGGAGATTTTGTCATACTCAGATATTAAAACAGAAGAAAATTCTATTTTAAGTTAAAGTTCTAATATGTTGAACGCATGGCTGGGGGAAATGATGTTCTTTTTCTTAATAATTAAGTGAATAAAGGCACATATTCCACTTACGGTGATCATAAATGATCAAAGTGAAAATGGTAATCTTTATCATAAGGGTGATATCAATAAATTTTATACCACTTTTGCTTTTTAATGGTTATATAATGCAATAGAACATGCAGTTCCCAGCCTGTTCTTTGAACTAAAATTAGAAAAAAGTTAATGATGTTTTTTTAATGAAGAATATTTATGCATTAAGTTGAGTTCTGAACTGAGTTTCCAATAAGTTGGAATGCAAAGGTTTCTCCCCAACATTTTAAAAGATTAAAAATAGCTAAATGTCATGGCGCATCTATAATCTCGGCACTCAGGAGGCTGAGGCAGGAAGATCATGAGTTGGCGGCTGATCTGGGCTATGATAACAAGAGCCTGTTTTAAAAAAAAATAATATCATTTGAGCATCAAAAGGACTCTAACCAGCTTTTGGTAGAGGAAATGAACCATTGTTACTTCTATTTTGAAAGTTTGCCTAGCTCTGTTAGAAATATAAGGGTGACAGCCGGAAGGGTTCTGGTCTGGGGCTGCTGTTCCTCCTTTACAGTGGGTGGCGCGGTTTGCAGTGGTTCTCAGTACCACACATAGGGTTTTGAAATACGATTTCTCCTCAGTAATCATGAAGCCAGAGATGACTCTCTGCGCCCGTTTCTCAGTTCTTTAGTCTTCCTGAAGTGCACCTTTGGAGAATTTGAGTGAAGGTTTTATCTCTGGCCCATGCGTACGGAGCCAGCGCTGGTCCGCGGGCCTCCGTCTTCAGCGATGCTGAGCACCGCGCAGGAGGGTGCCGTCTCGGTGGAAAAGGTGTTAACGAAGCAACAGAACTAACATGGAGAAGGCAGAAACCAAAAGGAAATTCTCCAAATAGCACAACAAAAAGATTTTTCTGTAGCCAACTAGAGTTCTTCAGGACCCTAAATCCCACCCGAGTGGCAGTTACAGAGCTGGCTGAGATACAGTGAGGCCCAGGCTGCCCGTCTGTCTTCTGCTTATTTAGCTTGGCACTGTTTTTATTTTTCAGGAGTTTTGTGGCCTACCTATTGATTTCATTCTTATGTATTTATTCTCGTTATTATCAATTTTATGGTATGAAGGATTAAAACCAAGGGCATACTACCACTGAGCTACATCTCCATCCCTTTCTTATTTTTTTGAGATAGAGGTCTTGCCGTGTTTATTGCCCAGGTAGGATTTTAACCTGCCAACCTCTGCCTCAGCTTACCAAGTGCTATGATTATAGGCTGACTGGCACCACCATTCCTGGCTTGATCTTCCTTTAGGCAGTGATACTTGGATCTTTTCTAACACACACAAGCATGTGTGCGCGCGCGCACACACACACACACACAGAAAATGGGGTCAGAGCCCAGAGGGTTAGGCCAGGCAGGAGCTGCAGTGAACTCTGCAGAATTGCAACAGACTCTATGAAGTCAACTGATTCATGTATTCATGTGTAGACTTTGCTCACCTATGCTATAATCACATTTTAAGTTTTCATTGTTATTAGTACCTGTTTGCAGTACATAACTATTACCTTTGCTGTGGGGAGGAGGAGCATTTCAGCTCCAACCCACCCGTTCAGCACACACAAAGCTATGCAAAGGAGGGCAGAGGCTGGGAATGGCGAGCCTCATTGGAAGGAAGGAACAGAGACAAACTTTTATTTATTTATTTATTTTTGAGACAGGGTCTCACTTTGTAGTTCAGGCTGGCCCTGAGCTCACTATGGTGCCCAGGCAAGCCTTGAACTCAGCAATCCTCCTGTCTCTGCCTCCCGAGTGCTGGGATTACAGGCGTGAGCCACCACGTCCGGCATTGTGGTATGCGGTGATTGTTGGTGGGCGTGTCTCCACGCCCAGCATTATATGTGGTTACTGGGGATCGAACTCAGGACCTTGCACTTGCGAGGCAGGCGCCGGAACCACTGAGCTAACCCTACGGCCCCAAACTTTTATTTTTTGAGACAGGGTCTCACTTTGTAGTTCAGGCTGGCCCTCGAACTCAGCAATCCTCCTGCCTCTGCCTCCCGAGTGCTGGGATGACAGGCATGAGCCACCATGCCCGGCACTGTGGTATGTGATATCGATGGCTGGTGGGCGTGAGTCACCACGCCCAGCCTTGTATGTGGTTACCAGGATCGAACTCAGGGCCTTGCGCTTGCGAGGCAGGCGCTGGAACCACTGAGCTAAATCTCCGGCCCCAGAGACAAACTTTTAATTTGTCTTCTTGCTTGCTGACTTTTTAAAAATTAGCCTCACCAGTCTATTTTAGTCTTATACAGTAAGCTCTGGCCTTTGTTATCTGTCTTCTATTTCATTAATTTCTGCTTTTATATTTATGTCACCTTCTTTCACTTTTTTTCTTATGTCCTAAATTTTTCTTATGTCTCTTTTTTTTGGCTTTAAAATTTTTTGGTGTAGAATATACATTTCTCTACATTTTTGCCATGACTTTTGATATATAGAATTTTTGCTATTGTTAGTGTCAGAGTATATCCAAATTTACATTTTTTCTTTGAGTAATAAGAAGTTTATTCTTTTTTGCATCCTGGTGAATGAACCCAGGCCCTGTACACATTAAACATGTGTTCCACTACTAAGGCACATCGTAGGCCCCTTAGAATTTTATTCTTTAAAATTTGCAAATACATGGGCTTCTCTCTCCTGCATCTCTTTGTCATTGACTTCTAACCTTACAACGTCAAATCTTTTTGTGATCAGAGGACAGATTCTGTTTGATACGAAGTTTTAAAAAAATGTATCAACTTATTTTTTTGCCTAGAAACCGCGGTCAGTTTTGGAAATGTTCCCCAGTGATGCGGGGAGAAATGGATATTCCTTGACTCCTGGATCCAGGGTTCCGATCTCATCTGGTAAGCATCCTGGAGTCGCGCTCAGACTGACACTAACAATACTCTGACACTAACAATTTCATCCACACCTGTGCCGCCTTTGCCACCTGCCCTTCTGACCTAGCCTCCAGGTCATGCAAGCCAAGGGAACGCTGGTCCAGACACTCTTTGGGCTAGTTCATCTTCCTGCAGAACCATTTGCCATCCCTTGAGTTGCCTACAGCGCCCCTTCTTATTTCTTATTTTAAGTGCACCCCACCTTCAGAGGGGGAGGGGGAGTTTATCTTGGTCCTCAAGGTCACATTCTTTTCTGCCAGAACCTGACAGACAGATTCTCTGCACTCATTCTCCTTGCTTGGTCTGACAGTAATTGAGGAAGATGAAATGGATATTCCATTATTATGTAGAGGATTTGTCAGTTTCTTTTTTTATGTATTTATTTGCTTAGTGTATTTTGATTCTCTTCTAAAAAAAAGTGCATACATATTATTATTGTTGTACCTTCCTGGTGAAGTGAATCTGATCATTATGTGAGTGGACTTCTCTATACTTTATAATGATTTTTGTTTTAAGGTTTACCAATATTTTTAGTATATGTGCTGTCTAAGCGAGCACTAGGTTTACCAATATTAATATAGCTAGTTGTTTCTATCGCAGTTCTCAATCTTGGTCTCAGGATCTCTTTGGAATCTTAAAAATTATTGAAAATTCCTGAGAGACTTTGTTTATATGGATATATACATATAATGACATTTATATTGTTTATATGTAAAGCTGAGATTAAAAGATAAAAATATCTATTAAAGCAGTGACAAAGCCATTACTTAAATTGTTTTTAAAGTTTCATTTCTGATTCTTCTAGAGAGAAGAAAGGCATTGTGTTATGTCTTTGGTTTAGAAGAATGTTTGGTTTAGAAGAAGGTAATTCAATTCTCATATTAGTTTCTGCATCTAATCTGTTGGATATATTATTTTGATCAAATTATATGAAAAAATTCAGTTTAACACAGTTATGCAGATAGAAGCGGAAAAGTAGCTCTTTCAGATAATCATGAATATTCGTCTTTGGTTTTATACTAGCACTTGACAAGAGATAGTGTTCCTTCTTGTGGTGTTGGGGACAGAACCCAGAACCTTAGGCATGCTACACAGATGCTGCCTGAGTTATATTCTGAGTTCGAAGATGCACTTTCTCAAAGGCTAGTTATAATAGGAAATATGAAATCATGTCAATTATCTTTTCATATTTGGTTACATTAAAGGTCACTAATCTACCTTGTTCTTTGAATGGATCTCTTACCATGCATGATTTCATAATATCAGTCACTGGCTATCTAGAAAGTAACATTCACTGAGCTGTCCATTTCTTCTAAATGTATTTCACTACATAACATTAAAAAATCACATTTGCACTCATGTATTACATGTAATAAAGGAATTCTAGCTTCAAATTTTGCTTCTATTTCCTGTCCTTAGAAAGGTATTTCTAGCTGGGCATGGTGGTATATACCTGTAATCCCACTTAAAAGGCTGAGGCAGGAGAAGTGCCATGAGTTTGAGGACAGCTTGGGCTTCTTAGTAAGTTCAAGGCTAATTTGAACTACATAGGGAACTATATAACTGAGACCCTGTCTCAAAATTTTTTCTTTTGAGTGAATCACACTGTGTAGTTCAGGCTGGTCTTGAACTCATTATGGAGTCCAGGCCACCCTTGAACTTGTGGTAATCCATTTTCTCACCCTCCTGAGTGCTGGGATTATGGGAGCATCCCACCATATCTGGCTTTAAAAATTATTTTTAACATTAGTTTTCCTGTGTATAAAATAGAGCTCATAGCTGGGCATGGTGAGACATTCCTATTATCTCAGCACTTGGGAGGCTGAGGCAGGAGGACTACCATGATCTCAAAGGCATCCTTGAATACATTACTATGTATGTAGGCTGGCTTTGAACTTGTAATACTGCTTCCTCAGCCTTTGAGTGCTGAAATTATAGGTATGCATTACTACACCTGGGTGAATACTTGAATTTTCTTATGGCATACTTGAAGATGAATACTACCATAAAGGTGGAAAACAAAAGGGATAAGAAAGAGGAAGAGGAGGAAGAAAAATATTAAAAAAAAGTTTTTGACAGCATTTTATTTGTTTGCCATTTGTCCACAACTGATCCCTGGCCACCATCTTGTAAATTCCTAAGGGCAAAGGTCAGGTGTATAGTATTGAACATGAGCTCTCCCAGAATGGCTTGACATTACACCATATCTATTTCTTTCTACTAGCAGAAATTTGTACCAGATCCCAGGCTGCGTACTGTGATCCATTCAACCCAAGATTTCGTTTGATGAACATTGCCAGAATGTGTTCTCAATGACAGCAGAAATACAACTTATATATTGAGCAAACTATGGTGGCACCACTGCAGCATTCAAAGTTCACCATGCTGTCAGGGCACACAGAGGAGACCAGGTGTGATGCAGGCAGTTCACAGCCTAGAGAAAGTAATACCAGGGATCTGTATCTTTCTCCTCTTGCACCCCCCTGCCATTCCCAGCCCTTTCCATGATTCTTTTGGGCTGTTCTGAGCACTGCTGTTGTATATAAAGGCCTGATTTCTGTATTAATTTTGCCATTGCTCCTCTCAAGGGCTAGAATGTTAACCTTCCGAATGAGACAGGACAAGGGAATGGGGCAGAATGAGGTGGAGGTAGTGGAAGTGAGAATGTGTCCTCAGGTGTTGATTTATAGAGAAGATGTTGGAACTGTGCTTTAGTTCCAATGAAATATTCTCTGTGCTGTGGTTTGGATCAGTGTGTCAAAGACTTGTCTTCTAGCTTATAGTGCTATTGGAAGGTGGCAGGAAAAAGGTAGGACCTAGTTGAAGATCTTCCAGTCATATGGAGACATTAGCTTAAAGGGGATAACAGACTACTCTCTTTTTCTTTCTCTGTTTTATTCTCTGCCATGTCATCATGTTATCTCTATGATTATGTACCATCTTCTATAAACCTCGAAGCAACAGGCCCAAGTGACCTGACCATGGACTGAGCCCTCTGAAACCCTGAGCCAAAATAAACTTTTTTCTTTTAGGTTGATTGTCTCAGGTATTTTGTATTTTCAGCAACAAAAAAACTAATACAATCTAGACTCATTCGCAGACCCCTGCCCACTTTACTGAAGGAGTAAGCTTTTTTAAAGGTGAAAGGATATACTGTAATTTGGAACACAAGAATGCTTGTCAAATTTTAGCTCTAATGTTGTACCCCAAAATAACACTCCTTTATCCCAAAACTAAACAACAAACAAACCAAAAGCCAAAAAGAATCAGCAAAACTGGCCTACAAACAACACAACTAGTGGGTTCACAGACTTATTGTACAGCAAGTAATACAAATACCAGCTGGGTCTTCTAGAAGCTTGAGGCACCCATGTGGACATAGGAGGTCATCTTCAGTGTGAGAAACTGCAGATCAAATGGCCGCCAAATTATTTGGAAGAAATAAGACAAATGCCCACCCAAACATAAAAAACATATAGATGGAAAAGAAATGGCTGAATACACCGAGTTATGTAAGAGTCTGAGAAGGGACTCATAGGGTTTCTGGAAGCACAATTTCATCAAGAGCTGAAGGAAAATGAAAAGGAAGACAGCAGGCGTAATTGCTGTGAGCAACAGCTTCCTGCTGAGACAGGAGAGTTTTACCATCAGCTCGGTAAGAATACATCCAGGCAAATACAGAAAACATGGAAATAAATACTTCTCATAAAATCAGAACGGGAGGACAAAAGGGCACCCAGCGACATGCCATGTGTAGCAGAAAAGATAGCGAGCAAAGGCCAGCTAAGGTGGTAATAGAAAAAGAGAAGTGAGAAAATTACATCTCTGTGGGCATCATTAGGGTGTAGGAAAGCAGGCAAATGGAAGATACTTAAAATGTAACAGAGCAAAGCATCCAGAACACCGCAGGTCAAATCCTGTTAGAGAAAATGGTGCCACAAAGAAAATCTCTTTATATCAAAAAAAGGAGTAGGGCGGAAGTGTGAGAGAAAAATGGCAGCTAGGAGTCAGGGAAACTGGGTCACGATGCAGGCTGTCTTACCACTCACTGGCTGTATTTCCTCGGGCATATTGCCTAACCTTCTGGGTCGGAGCTCTTTGGTCTGTGACATCAAAGACTTAGCCCAGAGTAGTGATCTGTAACTTTTTGGCAGCATGACCCCTTAAGAACCTGATGAATTTATACTTCCTCTTCCCAGAAAAGTTTACACAGGCTTATACTAGATTTTTTCACACCGTGTCCGGAGTCATACGTATTTTGTAAAAAGACATTGGATCTTAGACTTCGAATAATAACCCTACCTACTTTTTAAAAATAGCCCTTCCGGCTTGAAGAACCTGTGGTTCTAAAATTTCTGGGTGGGTATTTATTTGCTTCAAATGATACTCAATCCAACGCTACTCCAGCACCAAGACACTCAGCTGGAGTGTGTTAGAGATTGTGTCTAGGGAATTGTACCGCCGAGCAGTGAAATATAGGTGAAAAGGCAGTGAGGAAACTGCTGAACTGGATCACATGGTTGTCTCTTTTTCTCGTTAGCAGTTGTGGCCTTTTAATCCATTCAGCATTCCAGTGAAATGTAACCTATTATTAGGGTTTGTTTTGGCTCAATTCTTTGTACTTGATTATCTCATACTCTTTGCCTTACCCAATCCTCTCACTTTCCTTTCTCTGACCTTCTTATACTCTTTTACTCTACTTCTTAATGAAGTGCTGGGGTGGTTAATGGCTATTGGCTTAGGAGTGGACAATTTTAGAAAGAACTTTTCATACCCCATAGGTTTTACCAGGGCAGAGGGAAAGACAAGAAATACGAGACCAAATTTGCTGCCCAGGAATTTATAATGATGCTGGGAAGATGAGATGTAAGCACATAGAGAGTGAAGCTATCACAAGGGATTTGATCACAATAGAGAAGATTACAAGAGGTGTCTTCTAAGAATTTATTCTGTCATGGGAGGACCCTTGTGAACCATGAATACTCTAGGTTTAGTGGCTGGTGAGAATGCATCGTGAAGGAGATATGGTTGGACAGGAACCAGGCCTGGAAGGATAAGGGACTTTGGACAGCTGGGAAAATTTAAAGGAGAAGTTGGTGAGAGTACATTCATATATAGATTCATCTTAGTTATTGTCCTTTCCTTTCCAGAGTAGCACTGTCTTCCAATCTCTAACTCAAATGAACATTTAGAACACAGTTAACATGGCAGGCCAGAGAAAAGGGCTTGTTGGAGAGGCTGGAGCAAGCCAATTGTTCTTCCAACCCTGAAGTCCCTGTGGAATGGATATATTCTCTCCTCCTTCCTCTGATGAGGCCAAGCATTTCTAAAGCTGTAGCACTGGCCTTGGCTCTGTACTGTGCTCCCAAAGCACTGAAAGAAATACATGGACAGTGGAGCTCAGAGTGTCTTGTTCTAAGGTCACTCTACAGCCGCAGCTAATCCTAACCTTAGTGACTCTGTCATCTAAGTCTATCACTTTCTTGTCTGATGGCTTCCTATGCCCTTGATACTTAACAAATCATCTCTGTTTGAGAGAGAAGAAAAGATTCATCAAGCTATCACCAGGGAGCCTGACAATCGAGAAATGCACTTTTCTGTGGAATTAAAGCAAGGACATCCTTTTATTTACCTGCTTCTGGGGCTATCTTAAATCAGGATCCAGTAAGGCAATGATTGGAGAGGTTACAAATTATATCTTGAAGTGCAGAGAGTATGAGAGTGGTTAAAATAAAATACAATACCACACTGATTAGAGGACATGTCAAAGGGAGACAGGAACCAACTCAAAGAGCTTCCGTGGCCAAAGCTAGAACACGTTGAACAACAATGTAGATCAAATAGTACTGCTTTATAACCCATAGTAGAAGAAAAATATCCATGACTACATACTGATATAAATGAAGGAATGGGCAAATAAATAAATGGGAGGGAAGAGAGAAATCTATGCAAAAGAATGGAAAATAATTTCTGTAGGTATTTTGCTTTGAAAGAGGTAATATAACTCCTACTCCTTAAGTATGGGCTGCATATAGTGATTTCTCTCCAAAAGTACAAAATGGAGAGGGGAAAAGTGTAACTTTATGGTGGAGAATCCTGGCAAGCACTACTTCAGGCTCACAATCAAGGCCAGCACCAACATGGAAAGTCACGTGGGGAGCAGGTACCCTGGAGAGGATATAGAGAAGATATCACTTGACCTTTGTGATCCTCCAAGTGTCCATGACCTCAAGAGCAGGACGCCCTACAGAATAAGTGACCAGTACACCTCAAAACTGAGGGAGTCATCAAACATAAATATATCTGAGAACTGAGAGGAACCTAAGGAGTCACACCAACAAAATGTGTCCTGGATGAAATCCTGGAGTTGAAAAAGTTTTAGATTAAAACTAAGGAAATATGAATATGGACTTTAACAATAATGTATGAATAGCAGTCATTAGTTTTAACAAGTAAACCATATTAATTAACATAAGATGCTAATAATATAGAAAACTAAGAACGGAGTATGTAAGAACTCTTATTGCTATTGTTTTTGTGATGCTGAGTATCAAGCCCAGGACTTGCTAGGCATGTGCTCTGTCAATGAGCGAGCTGCATCCTCAGCCTTCTTCTCAATTGTTCTGTAAATGATTTTAAAAGGCTACTGTGGCCGGGCGTGGTGGCTCACGCCTGTAATCCCAGCACTTGGGAGGCAGAGACAGGAGGATTGCTGAGTTCGAGGCTTGCCTGGGCTACATAGTGAGCTCAGGGCCAGCCTGAACTGCAAAG
>PVIC010019831.1:0-14189 GCA_004025085.1 Thryonomys swinderianus | reverse complement strand
AAGCCCTGTACTTTTTCTTTTTTTTTGAGACAGGGCCTCGCTTTGTAGTTCAGGCTGACCCTGAGCTCACTATGTAGCCCAGGCAAGCCTGGAATTTAGCAATCCTCCTGCCTCTGCCTCCTGACTGCTGGGATTATAGGCGTAAGCCACCACTCCCGGCACTGTGGTGTGTGGTATTGATTGCTGGTGGGCATGAGTCTCCACGCCCAGCATTGTATGTGGTTAACTGGGATCGAACTCAGGACCTTGCGCTTGTGAGGCAGGTGCCAGAACCGCTGAGCTAAATCTCCGGCCCAGCCCTATACTTTTGTGGCAACTGCAGTTCTTGCTTTGTTCTTCCCTCCTTCCCTCCGGAACATGTTTTTATTGAGTGTCTCACACCTCTGGGTGCAGGGTCTATTACACTCACGTGCCAGTAAGGAAGATGGACAAGAAAAGTAAGACCTAGCGATCTTCCCCGTGACAGGTGCTCACAGGGAGCCAGGTGGTTGTGAGCCCTTGGGTGCCAGGCTGGGGCTTGTTCTCTTTGGAATTGGATGAGGCAGAAGGGCACCAAGTGGCCATGTATTCACAAAGTGGCATTGTGAGACCCAACTTGACATAAAAACAGACATTTTGTTTAAAAACCTCCACTTTGTAAACTGTAACCTCCTTGTGACTTGTCTCCTTGGAAACTGTCCACCCAATCAATGTGCAGCCACTGATTGTGTTTTTAGAATGCACTGTTCTACAGTAACACCTTAGAAACCTTTAGAATGCTGTCACCTTAGCGATAGAATAATCTAACCATTGATATTGGCTTCTATAACTTGCTTCTTCATAGAAACCTCCTAGTAACAGGTATGTGTGTGGGGATGTAGTAGCTTTTGCCTTTAACTACTATGTGTTAGTCTAAGTGGTGCCTTCTTCCACGTGGAAGGATGGCCCCCAGGTGGATAATAAAGCTCTTGGTCAGACTTTAAGATCATGTCGAGTCCTAAGACATTGTCTTGGTGAGACTTGGTCCCAACAGTGAGGGCTCGTCCGGGATCACTCTGAGCTGCCAGTGTTGGAGCCAAGCTGTTGCTTGGGCCATCTTTGGTAAGCCTGACTCTGGGGGAGGCCAACCTGAGGAGTTTTGGGTCCAGTGACCACAGAGGGAGGTGTGCAAGTCTTGGTTCTACCACCAGGAGCTTTACCAGGGAAAAGCCTCTAGATGTAAAAGAACTTATGATCTTTGAGTTGTGACAGGGTGGACAAGAGGAGGTTGGATGTGATATAATACTTCTCAGTCCAAGGGGCTCACTGTGATGGTCTGAGCCATTCACTGGTTAGAGTGACACTGGGGGTTTGAGTCCCTTTTGTGGTCACTCAGGTAACATTTATCTGGCGCTGTGTTCGTCTTGTCTGTCTTCTGTTCAGTGTTACCTTTGACTCTGGGTAAAAAGCCTGGCTTGCTGGTGTGGAGCCAGGTGTGGAATGCGAATGCCCAATGGGCCACTTTTGGTAAGCTGGTGGCCCGTAATAATTTCTCTCCCCACAGATCTTCTAAAGCCTTCTACCTCCCAGCCAGGGGGAAGATTTGTGTCACTCTCTAATCTCTCTCCTTAAGTCTGTTTTACCGTAAGAAAGAGATCACATTCTCCAGGAAACCACAGAGGCAGCTCTGAGTCCTGGGAGAGAGACTTCCGCTGCCTGCTGTAGCGAAGAAGCACCTGTCAACTGCTCGCCACAGAGGAGTGCCTGCCCCCCACTGCACTGCCCTCCACCCCGGCTCTGAGGTTTGCTGCAGAACCCCAGGCCAAGGGCAGTCACTGTTTAAAGGCCCACAACCCAACCCAACTGGGACCTGAATACCGACCGACCGTGGTAAGAGGAAACTGAACACATAACCACCAGGGACTTTCAGGGAAGACTGCAACAGGTGAAGGAAAGTTGAGTTTAATTGCAACTAAACAGGAAAAAACAGAGTCTCCCACAGCACTGTTGGAGAGCCTTTCAGACAGAAGCCTACTGGGTCACATTGACAGGAAGTTCCAAGAACATGGCTTCTAGGAGTTTGACTTTTTGTTTTCCAGTAGGCCCCAAATAAGACCCTGTGAGACCCTGTCTTAATGTAAAAAAAAAAAAAAAAAAGACCCTGTGGCTGACCTCCTAAGCTGCTAAGGGTGTGTTCCGGGCCTGACTCTTCAAAAAAATCCTGTCTGTGGATCAAGTCCCCAGATGAATGACAAAAGAACCAGAGGGGTCCATAGACATTTGTTCCAGGTACCAGGAAAAGCTGAATTCAGAGGTAACCAGCCAGAAAATCATTGAAAACTGGACATCACTGAAGTAAAATGAAGTAAAAATCGGTATAAGTACTTGCTTGTTTTTGTGGACACTTTTGTAGGATGGGTAAAAGCTGACTCTGCCCAATCAGAGGCTGCTACTATAAATATTACTCCAATAGCTCATCCCTAGATTTGGCTTCACATGCTACCTGGAATCGGACAATAGCCTGGCCTTCATGGCTCAAATATCCAAATTGTTGGTGATGGCCTTGAACATTAAGTGAAAATTATATTGTGCCTGTTGCCCAACAAAGCTTGGGACAAATAAAGAGAATAAATAGAACCTTAAAAAAAACTTGATTTAAAAACTGGCAGTAGGTGACTTAGTAGGCAGGTAATTCCCTGTTGCCTTATTATAAATCAAGTAGACTACCTTGAAATTATATATGGGAGACTACCATCACTTCTCCCTAAAGTAAAAATAAGGTCACTAATTGTTCTGTGGTCTAATCCCTGCAAGGCCTGCAGGACATCCAGCTTGAGATCCACAACCGCGTGCGTACCAGGGCTACAAGACCTCATCCCTGTCCACAGACACCCCTCCAAAACTCTCGAGCCTCGCTAAAGAGGATCTTATCCCTTGTCCTGTGGTACTGACAACTTCCTTGGTGCTCAAAGTAACTAGAGTCACAGCCTCGATCCATCACTCTCATGCCAAGCCAGCGCCTCTGAAAGATGCCACCCAAGGAAGATAAGAGGTCCTCAGCCAACCAGGTGATCTGAAGATAAGACTAGGCTGAGAGGTGGGGCCATAATAATTTTGATGGTACTAGGGGGATATATGGGACCATGTAAAATGGATGCTGCTAACTCGTATGCCCCACAAACAAAAATTTGAGTATTTTCATGTCTAACAGTTAACAGGTGGCATTGGTAAAACACAGTATAAAGCAATGTGTTAGTGTGTTAACTTTTGCAAAAGGTCACAATGAGATAGGATATGCCACTACTTATGACCATCATTTGGCTAGAGGGTAACGAAATATTTCCACGTTTTAGTGGTTCTCTAAACTACTGTTCTTTTTCCTTTGTTTAGGTAGGGTACTTGGGGAATGAAAACATTTAGAGCCATTGACTAGCCTCCACATGCTTCACCAAGTATGGAGGGCAGGTCTTTTCTCAACTAGTAGGGCTGGGAATAGCCGGCTCAGCAGCCAGAAGGGAAGTTGTGTTGCAGAACCAAAGGGGGCTAGATGTCTTGTTTATGAAACAAGGAGGGTTGTGTGTAGCACCATTGCTTTTATGCAAATCAGTCTGGAATAATTTGAGATACCTTAGCCATGGTAAAAAAAAAAAATTAGAAGACAAATATTAGAATCAAAAAGGAGTCATGGAGCCAATCTGTGTTCGTCTGGTTACTGTGGACAACAACCCTAATATGATCTCTGACAGGGCCAATAGGTATCTTCCTTTTATTGCTCATGATCGGGCCTTGCATTTTAAACCCTTTGACAAAGTAGATCAGAGTAAACTCCATATAATTAATTGTGATAAGGAGAAGATATAATCCTCTTTCTGTAAGAAAAGACCAAAACGAATCAAAGATTTGATTAAATTTACAAGAACCAGTGGGGAATGTGAGACTCAACTCGACATAAAAGCAGCCATTTTGTTAAAAACCTCCACTTTGTATACTGTAACCTCCTTGTGAACCTGGAACTTGTCTGCTTGGGAACTGTCCACCCAACTGATATGTACAGCTGCAGATTGTGTGTTTTTAGAATGCACTGTTCTATAGTAACACCTCAGAAACAATGTTTTTAGAACGCTGTTACCTTAGTAATAGAATGACCTAACCGTTGCTATTGGCTTCTGTAACTCGCTTCTTCATAGAAACCTCCTAGTAACAGGTGGGGGTGGGGTAGTGGTTAGTAGATTTTGCCTTTAAATGCTGTGCGTTAGTCTAAGTGGACACCTTCTTTCGCATGGAAGTGTAGCCTCCAGTTGGGTAATAAAGCTCTTGGTTGGACTTTAAGACCATGTCGTGTCCTGAGACATTGTCTCGGTGGGACTTGGTCCCAACAACATCAGAAAAAAAAGTAAGGCAAGGGGACGAAGTGGGGGAGGTGGGGGGGGCTACTTCATCCAGGTGGTGCGTGGAAACATGCGCCACCCAGCATGCAGAGTGGGGGCGGAGGAGAGTGGAGACAAGGGGTCTTTGTACAGTGGTCTGGAGAAAAGGCCTGTTTGTGTGGAACAGTCATGTGAGTTATACATGCAATAGCAATGATAACGAGAGGTTACCAATTACAGAACATTTGTTAGGTTCTCTAATTCTTCAAAAAAAACCAAAAAACCTGTCCTGTTATTGTTTTGTGGCCATAGTAGCCTCTAAATTTTTGAATATCAAAAATATATATATATCTCAGTCCCTGGTGGTGTTTCTGCCCCTCTGAGGGGGCCCCATGTTCGCTTTGCTATGTGGCCTTTGGGCTGAAGGGGACACACTGCTGGTGGCTCTGGGGATCCTGAGTCCTCTGATATTCAGGAGCCAGGCCCTAATCTACAGGTTGACAACTGAACTGCAGTGATCGAGTGCCTAATTGGCTTTTCTGGGGGGGCCAGGTACCTCAAATGTAGACTCTTCTTTGAAACTGTTCATTTTCTCTAAACATGAGCCCCGTGTCCTTTGTGTGAGGGTTGGGCTGGAGGTATCCAGAAAGAGTGGCTGGTGTCAGCACCTCAGAGCAGGGCAGGAGAAAGAGCCGCTCTCAGCATGCAGCCTGCATCCCGTCACAGAATTCTGCGTTAGTCCTCAGCTTCCACCCATCCTCCTCACATCTCTCTGTTTTAAGTTCTCTGGAAACTCCGCTCTGGTAGCTTCTAGAGATGCAAATGTGGGAGTTGGCTGTTACTTGAGCTCAGAGGCAACCTGGGGTCCATCTTCCTGCCCCAGCCTTTTGCTCAGCCTCTTTTTCCTCTTGGGTTTCACCCATACCTTGTGGGCCCTGAGGCCTCAACACCTCGGTCAGCCTGGCCTCTGTGGGAGCAACTCAACTTGTTTCTCATTACTGTCCCTCTCAGCAACACCCTTACCATTCCTCCACCCGCTTTCCATCTTCTGAGACTTAGATGACATTCCTTGGACATTATTGGCTCGTCTCAGACTCCCTGTTCTCCTGAGTTTGTATCTATTTGTTTTAGGAGGGAAGTGTGTGTTCACTCTGGTTATTTCACTGGGATTCCCTTAGCGTCAGCTCTGAGCGTCTCTCTCAGATCGTTCATGGCAGTTTTGTGAGACGGACCCTGTGTACAGGAGGAAAGTAGGCCTACTGGCTCACCGCCAGGAAGAGAACTAGAGTCTGATGGCTTCAAAGTCTTGAATTTTATGCAAATGTGTTTTCTAACACAATAAAGACCAGCTTGCTTTCAGGTAACTTGGTGCTCTTCATGTTTTATAAAAATAATGTGGTTCTTTTCTCAGGTAGGATAATGGTCACAGCTTTGTTCGCGACTGGGGGACAAATAGTTAACTTCAAAAAATTATTTCCTATAGAATGTAATAATTTTCCCATTAATCCATTTGGATCAATTATTAATATGGAAACTTATGTGATAATATATATATTTATCATTAAAGGGATTTTTCTGGATATAGTCAACACAGAACTTTCTTCCCAAGTGAGCAATCGCAGCTAGGTGATGTGTTTTGCTTCACCAGGATTAAACACTCAATATTTGTTGATTTGCTTTATCTGTGCCTGAGTTTTAGTGTTTGCACCCCAGGGGTTAATATCTGCCTCTGCTTGGCTTCTGGGAAAACTTGTCTGACTCTCACTGAAATCTCAACTTCTCATTTTTATGTATGGTTGATAAGGAAATTGGTCTCAAACAAGTCATTGTTAAGAGATGAAAGAGGGATTTTAAAAATATTTCTTTTACACTAAGTATTTTGGAAATGTGAAACTATTTACAAATCATCTATAAATCAATTTTAGTGGTGTTACACAAAACAATCATGAAACAATGCCGGACGTGGTGGCTCACGCCTGTCATCCCAGCACTCGGGAGGCAGAGACAGGAGGATTGCTGAGTTCACGGCGGCTTGCCTGGGCACCATAGTGAGCTCAGGGCCAGCCTGAACTACAAAGCGAGACCCTGTCTCCAAAAAAAAAAAAAAAACCAATCATGAAAGAAGTATAGCACATTTAACATTTTACCTAACCTGGTCCTTTTCTTTACATTCACTCCAGAAGTTAAAATGGTATATAGCCATGCACTACATAATAATATTTTAATCAAAGATGAACTGCATATGTTATGCATCAGATTATAATGAGCTGAAAGTGTCCTGCTTCCTAGTGGCTAAACCATCACAGGTTTAGGGACCACACATTACCCAAATAATGCGCTGAAAATAAACCTACTATGTTGCCAGTCATATGGAAGTAGAGTGTGTTCAGGTATATATGGTGCAAATACTTGACAATGAAGAGAAACAGCTATTAGTCATGTATTTACTATTCTACATATTTATTGATTAATTGATTGATTGATTTTGAGATAGGGTCTCGCTTTGTAGTTCAGGCTGGCCATGAGCTGACTATGTAGCCCAGGCAAGCCTCAAACTCAGCAATCCTCCTGCCTCTGCCTCCCGAGTGCTGGGATTACAGGCATGAGCCACCACGTCTCTCACTGTGGTATGTGGTATTGATGGCTGGTGGGTGTGAGTCACTATGCCCAGCATTGTATGTGGTTACTAGGATCGAACTCAGAACCTTGCCCTTGCAAGGCAGGCGCTGGAACCACTGAGCTAAATCTCTGGCCCTCTACATATTTTTTTTTTTAAATCTTTACTCATTAAATTTTTTGTCATCCATTGATTTTTTTGAGACAGGGTCTTGTGTTGTAGTTCAGGCTGGCCCTGAGCTCACTGTGGTGCCCAGGCAAGCCGCCGCGAACTCGGCAATCCTCCTGTCTCTGCCTCCCGAGTGCTGGGATTACAGGCGTGAGCCACCACGTCCGGCATTGTGGTATGCGGTGTTGATTGTTGGTGGGCGTGTCTCCACGCCCAACATTGTATGTGGTTACCGGGGATCGAACTCAGGTCCTTGCGCTTGCGAGGCAGGCACCAGAACCAATGAGCTAACCCTCCGGCCCTGTCACCCATTGATTTTTGTCTGAAACAAAATTAATACCATGATAATTGATTGCCAAAGGGTAAGTATTCATTCCTGAATAATATATTTTTTCTTAGTATTTGGTTTGTAGCACATAGTATTTATGTTTGTTGTGGGAGCTGCTATACATACATAACACTTGCTAATTTTTTGTTATCCCCTTTTCTGATTCCTTTCTCCCTATCCTCCCCCTCTGCCCTAGACCAAAAGTTCCATTTCATCGTTCCCTATTGTCTGTCTTTTTTTTTTTTTTTTTTTTTTGAGACAGGGTCTCGCTTTGTAGTTCAGGCTGGCCCTGAGCTCACTATGTAGCCCAGGCAAGCCTCAAACTCAGCAATCCTCCTGCCTCTGCCTCCCGAGTGCTGGGATTACAGGTGTGAGCCACCATGCCTGGCACTGTGGTATGTGGTATTATGGCTGGTGGGCGTGAGTCTCCACGCCCAGCATTGTATGTGGTTACCAGAGATCAAACTCAGGACTTTGTGCTTGCGAGGCAGGCGCTGGACCACTGAGCTAACCCTCCGGCCCCCCTGTTGTCTGTCTTTTATTTTACTATTTACTATTTATATATGAGCAATCACACAATGTTTGTGAGTCCAATTTATTTCATTTTATTTTGAGTCTCAAGACGTATCCCTTTTCCTCTAAATGAGTCCAATTTTTCTTCTTTATGGCAGAGTAGTGCTCCATTGTGCATATACTATGTATTTAGGGTTAGTGACACCTATTTATAAAAACTGTCTACTATAAAACATGCTGGGCTGGAGAGGTGACTCAATAGGAGAATCCTTGCCTGGCACATATCTGGCCTTGGGTTTGATCCCCAGAACCATAAAAAATGATCAAACAAAAACTCACACCAAACCACAACAAACAACTTATGTCCTTATGATGTTTCTTGAGTGTGTCGTTTGTTCTCAGGTTTGATTTAATCTCGTGCCTTATTCTTTGGAGCAACAGGATACATAACACACATGCACACACCCAAACCCTCAGAGCCTAAGTAGGTAGGGGCTACAGAACATTTAGGTTGGCGTAGTGTTTGCACAATGATGGAATCGCCTAATGACGCATTTCTGACTGTGTCCCTTTCATTAAGTGCCACATGATTGTAACTTCCATTCTTTGTAGAACCTTGTTTTTGACCTTTATTTCAAAAATAGAAGGCAAAAAGGCTGATTTTAATGTATAATTGAGATGCAGTAAGGCATATTTTTCTGATTTTTCCCTCTACTTTTGTTTGGAATCTCATTGCTGGCAGAAGTAGTCCTAGGAATTGGCCCCAAAGCCCAGTTGTGCAGAGCAGTAGACATTAGCATGAGACAAGTGTTGTGTTGCTCTGCTCCACAGACATGAACGTCCTAGGCCTGCTCCTCCTGAGCTCTACAAGCCAGCTGGGAGGCTCTGCCAGTCACCTCGGAGGTTCTGAACTGCTTGCTCCCTGGGGACATCTGTCCAGGCCAGCGGTGAGCCAGCTCCACTCCCCTGCTTGCCTGCCATTATGGCTCCTTGGGGAGCTCCAACCAGTTTGTCTAGGAGAAATGCAGAGATTCTTCTGCTTCCTGTCTCCCTCAGGAGAGAGAGACAGAGGGAGGACAGGACTCATCCGAGGCTCACTCTGTGAGCCAATGGGTGACTGGGCGGCCAGAGTAAAGGTCACAGCAGACACCCTGGGCTGGCGTGGGAATGCGGTTGGTCAGCTTGTAGTGCTTACAAACTGAAGCTTCCAGATCCTTCCAGGCCCAGGGGTCTCCCAGGGATCGCAGCAAGAGACAGTGCACAGACCTCCTCCTGGTCACGTGTTGGCCGCTCTGCAGCCTCAGCCTCAGCAAACTCCCCCATATTTCTTTTTTATCTTGTGTGCTGTGGTGACTTGGCCTCCTTGTCACTCATTTCCAAATACTCCCTCTCCTAGAGCTGAATTCAAAGCAACCTTCCTAGCCCTTAGGGAGGCTCAGGCAGGACGGCAGCAAGTTAAGGGCCAGCCTGGGCAACCTAGTGGCTTAGTGAGACTCTGTCTCAAAAATAAAAACTTAAAGGGCTGGAGATTTAGCTCAATGGTTCTGGCGCCTGCCTCGCAAGTGCATGGTCCTGAGTTCGATCCCTGGTAACCACATACAATGCTGGGCGTGGAGACTCACGCCCACCAGCCATCCATACCACACACCACAGTGCCGGGCGTGGTGGCTCACGCCTGTCATCCCAGCACTCGGGAGGCAGAGGCAGGAGGATTGCTGAGTTCCAGGTTTGCCTGGGCTACATAGTCTCCAAAAAAAAAAATAATAATAATAATAATTTAAAAATTAAAAAAAAAGGGATGGAGATGTATATAGCTCAGTGTGAAGGTTCTTGGGGTCGATCCCCCATACTAAAAAATAGCCACAAAGAAGTGGGTGCATCACTTCATACCCATTTAACTTCCTTGCTTTCACTGCCCTAAGTGTGTGGTGTTTGCCATTTTAAAGGCTTTTTGTTGTCAGTCTGTCTAGAGAGAGGTTATGTTAGATAGAAGTATAAGTCCAAGAAATATCCATTGAACATTGTCACAAGTTTAATTCTGAGATATAAATGGCCCTGGCTTTTAAAAAATCCTTTCGTGATCCTGTTCTCTTGGGTGACATCATGGCCATGTCTCTGGCTTCTGCCTGCGTTGTCTGTACTGTCTAGTCTCCCCAGGCTGGGTGACCCCAAGGAATATAGAAAACACATCACATTGTTTCTACCTATTTTCTCCTCTTCCACAGTACTCAACACAGCCCTTCTCATTCCACATGTGTGTGGTTTTCCCTACGCACTGAGCAGTTCCCCAGGGACTCTAGCTGGGTGTCTGGTTCAGAAACAACGTTAGATCCCACCAGACTTCCCCTTAGCCCCAGTCACAAGTGGTAGATTGTGACTAGCACTTCTGATGGGCCAGCCACAAATTGGGTTTCTCTGACTCAAAGGAAAGAGAACTCAAGGAAGCATTTTATTTTCCCAGTGGCACATTACAAGGATATGGACGGACTGTTGGATGAAGAGAGGTTTAGGGTGAGGTATGGCAGGAGAGTGGGCAGCCTCCTGGGCCTCTGCATGGACCATCTACCAGGCATCTCCACATGTTCGGCTCTCTGAAGTGAGCCAACCGATCTGACCCCCCAGGCTGGGTTTGTTTCCCCCCAGTACTGGGCACTGAACCCAGAACCCAGGGCATTTGCACTAAACTACATTCCCAGGTCTTTTTTTTTTTTTTTTTTTTTTTATCTTGGGGCAGATTCCTGCTAAGTTGCCCAGTTTGGACTCATATTTGTGAGCTTTCTGCCTCGGCCTCCTAGAGTCCTGAGATTAGAGGTGTGCGGCTTCATGCTGGTCTCCTTCTGGGTCTCTGTGAAGGTTTCTGTAGGAGGCATGGTCGCTGGTGGTCAAGTCAGCCTCCAGGTTCTCTCCTCCTACGGGGTTTGTCAAGAGGAGGGATTGAAAGTTCCAACTCTAATCACATGATTGACTCTATGGCAACTAGTCCCAACCCTGAAGCTACCAAGGGGCTCCCAACCATAGACATCTCACTCTATCACTCTAGAGAGTCCATGGATTTTAGCAGTTGTGTTGAGGGAATGGAAAGAAGACCCAGTATATGTTTTACAATATCACAGTCCTAACCCAACTTCTTAGCTTCTAGGTGCTTTTAGCTTGTAATTTCTCCCAGCACTGTCAGGCACGTGACCCTAGCATACTCCCTGTGGAGGGCACTTCCTGTAGGTTCCTGTGAGTCACTTCCTATGGACTTCCTTCAGCCACCTTACCTGCTTCCCACAGTCTCCAGTGGTGTCTCTTGGTGGTCCCTGTGGCTCCAGTGGCTCCAGCATCTGAACTTCCTCCCCTGTGTTCTGGCCTTTTCCGAGTTCGGTTCATGTCTAATTTGGTGCTGTGGTTAGTGTCCCTCCGAGATTCACGTGTTAGGACCTCATCTTCTCAGTGTTGTGAGACAAAGTCTAGTGGGAGGTATTTGTGTTTTGCAGGCAGAGTCCTCATGACTGGATTAATGCTTTTCTCATAAGACAAATTAGTTACAGTAACAAATTAGTAACAAATTAGTCACAGTATGAATTCAACCTTCTGTTTCTTCTCATTTTTGCCCACCTTCCCTCCCCACCTCAGCCATGTTGTGAAGCAGTATGAGACCCTTACCAGATACACTGCCCAGTCTTGGCCTTCCCAGCCTCCAGAAGCAAGAGACCAAGATACGTGTCCTTCCTTTAGAAATTCCCCAGTCTTAAATATTCTTTTATCACAACAGAAAAGGGACTAGGACACTTAGTCATTGGCTAGTTGTTCATGGTTGTTTCATTCTTGGATGAACAAGGCCTGGTCCTTCAGATATTGCTTAATATCATTTTAGGGGCCCTGAGGGTCTTAGAATGAGCAGTATTGTGCGACAACTCCCAAAGGGAAGTAGGAAAACCTAAGTTTTAACAAAAAACCTCTGGGAACTGAACATCTAGCTTGTGGTTGGATGCCACCACTCAGCAGTATGACTTTGAGAAATTTACTTAGGTTTTTAACTTGGAGGTAGGACTACATTTACAGTTAGTGTGGAGATTCAATATACAGATCTTAGAACAGGAGCTGTCTGTGGAAAGCGCTAGTCATCGAAAGCTAGGATAATTCCCACTTTTGAGGAGGGTAAACTGAGACACACAGATATCATATTACTGGCTTAGGGTGAACTGCAAAGTGGAGGAGCCTCTAAATCTGAGGCAGGCTGGCTCAGTCTGCCATGTGCAGTACCAGCTGATGGCAAACTGAACCAGTGAAGCCATGGCAACCCTTTCGGACCGCTACCCCAGGGCCTTCTGGCTTTCTCATGTCCTCTGGCTCTCTCAGCAGACTGCTGATGAGGTTGTAGGGCAACTCGCTGCCATGGGCGTCCTGTGCCCATGAGCCATCAGGTCCCCATTGGCTGCTCACTGCCTCCACGCATTTCCTGTGTCCTCGCTGCCCATCCCCCCCGGTTTGTCTCCTGCCCTCGGGAGAGTGTACTTTAAGAATGCCGCACAATGCACAACTCACACAACAATAACCCACACTGTTCCCACCCAGGGTAGGAGGTTCCATGGTACAGGTATGGGCAAACCAGCTCAGGAGCCAAAGTAAGCCCTTGGGGCTTTCACCCAAAACACAAATACACACACAGGCGCTAATTTGCTTTTAGCTTGGGAACTGTTCAAGAACAATGCTCCACTTTTCCAGAACTTTGATTGTTCAGGTTTTACCCTGATTCATAAAGCAATGTTTTGAAATACTACAAGAAAGTGCAGACTTTGAGGGGGAAAGCCCTGTGAGGAAGGAGTGAGGGAGGAGGAGGTTTTCCTGGTGCTAAGCAGGAAGGACAGGAGATCTTGGAGCAGAGCTGGGCTTTATCATGTTTCTGGGTCCATAGGAAAGCCAGAGGTGGTTTGGCTAAACGTTACAATGCGGGGGATGTGGGGGCGTTTCTTTGAATTAAACTTTATTGGATAGGGAACATATAGGAGAAATTCCAGTTTCATGAATTTTGAAAATAGGACCTGCTCTCTGTCTCCTTCCCTCCTCTTCTCTCCCTTCCTCCCTCCCTTCCTTCTGTCTTCACTTTCTCCGCCTTCCTCTCTTTTCAGTATTACACTGGGGATTGAACCAGGGCCTAAAACTAGAGCTACATTCCTACCCCTTTAAAATTTTTTTTTTACTTTGAGACAGGATCTCACTAAATCATTAAGTTTTCCAGGCTGGGTTTTAATTTACAACCCTGCTGCCCCACCCTCCCCGGGTGTTGGGATTACAGGTGTGTACTACCACCCCTGGCTCTCCTTTCCTTTGCTGCTTGAGAGTTCTAGTGTTTTGCTGGAAATTAAGTAGTGAAACAAGTAGAGGTAGTGACCCCGAGGTCAGAAAACTTGGAAACTGCACAGGGGAGCCCCTGAACTCTGCTTTTTGGGCCTTGATTTCTTTAACAAAGCAGGGAGTTGAGAAAGCTGTTTGACACCTAAAGTGGTGGGTTTATTTTCTTGTCCAGGGTGCCCTTGTCCAGAGCCAGCATCAGGTACCATTTAATAACTTAGAATCACTCATCGAATCTTTCAAGTGAGAGACCCTTCCAGAATGGGAATGATAAGCACAGTTTTAGTTAAATCAGTCTGAAGAGATTATAATTATTACTTTGTTCTTTCAAACAGGAACCGATTACTATAGAGAACAAAAGGAGAAAAATGTGTTATTTAAAATAAGACTTTTTAACATATTTACTTATCTTATGGTACCAGGAATCAAACTCAGAACCTTGTGCACATTATGCAATCACTCTGTCACTGAGCTGCAGCCCAGCCCACTTCCTTTGTTGTCTGATTTTTTGAGATAGGGTCTCACTATATAGTTCAGGCTGGCTTTGAGCTTTCTTTTTCCTGTAGCCCAGGCTGGCCTCAAACTTGTGGTGATCCTCCTAACTCAGCCTCCTGAGTTCTGGGGCCTCAGGTAGGCACCATGCCAGGCCTACTCCAGCCCACTTTGTGATATAATCATAGTTGCAAAATAGAAATTAGGAGGAAGCTTTTTAAAAGGTTATCTAATTCAATATAACTTTTTACTTCTAGAACTTTTTTCTCAGGGAAACTTCAAACATATACCCAGAAACAGAGTAGTAAAATAGATCCCCATGTACCTATTACCAATTTCAACAACTACGAATCCCTGACCAATCCTATTTTTGTGACTCTCCCTCACATGTGTGCTTTTTCTATTATTC
>PVIC010019830.1:0-30164 GCA_004025085.1 Thryonomys swinderianus | reverse complement strand
AAAAGGTTGATCTGTTTATCTTCAAATTCAATGAAATAAAAAATAAGTGATTGTCCTTTCTTCATTTAAGGACTTTAGAACACTAACTCTCTTTGGTTGACTTTTGGGTATTTTAGCTATTTTTAGAGAGTCTTCTCTTTGTTGAGTTTAAAAGCAAATTTTCATAATTTCACTTAAAATAGTATTTTCTAATAGGGGAATTTGGGGTATGAAAGCCTCTTATATAAAGGTACAGTATATTGCACCCAGTGATCCAAATGCCCCTAGTGTCATTTTTTCCACTTCAATTAAAAAGTATTGCTAAGGATTTGCGTCCTCGTCACTGCTCCTGTCTCTGACGAGCAGCCTCCGTCAGACGTGCTGCAGAGGAGCGACCCATCGCCATCTCCATCGCATGCTTATAAAGCACAGCTCTTCACTCGGGCATATAATACAAATGTTTGACAGCAAGCTTTAGAGGGAAAGGTTAAGATTTGTCGACACCGTAAGATTGCAATGTGTTTCAGAGTTAGGTGAGGGTAGAGATAGTTCTCTGTAGGGCCTAATTCATATCCCTCATATTCAGTAGCAGAAAGAGCCGCTTAAACACGTCTCAGTTGTTGAAATTCACAACGTATTTAACTGAGAGCTAAGCATCCGTTTATAAGAGAAATCTGTTACCAAGTCAAATAGCGTTCGTGTTCATAAGTGCACAGGGAAGGGACTTACAGGAATGATTTGGCCACATACTCCAACAGGCTCATGTCTCGTGTAAGTGAAGAAGTCTCCGTCTGGAAAATGAAGCACATACCTAGCACTTGTAGGCCGGACTGCACTGAGTCGGAATAGGCGCAGATAACCTTGGCTGGATAATACTGGGGCACACAAAGGGGCTTCAATAATTACTTTACAGAAAGGATTTAAATGTCATTATGGGAACGAAACCCAAATACTTAATATCAGAGGTCAACTTTGAAAAGTTTGGGTCCTCAGGTAGCTGCCTCAAATCAGTAATTGTGGGTGTAAGAATCTTCCTACTTTAACAGTTTCTAGAATATCCACGGGGTTATCTTCTCCATGATTGTGTGGAGACAACATTAAAGGCCATTCATTGACTTGCTACAGAATTTCTTAGTTTAGAACTGTGTTGGCTTAAAGTCAAGGGAAAATAATTTTGCTACATTTGGCTGGCCTGTCCAAGAGGGAGAATTTGAAATTACTCAAATCTGCTGGAGTCGCCTTGGCCCTACCCGAACCCCATGGGTCTCCCTGAGCCTGTTACCGATAGGTATGGTGCGGCCCTGGATCTTGTCGGCCCATCCTGCGCAGTAGCGTAATGTTTTTATGCAGCCTCCTAAATCCATCAGATATGCATTAGAAAATAATTTTCCAGCATTCATTGACTCCATTGTCTGAAAAACAGATTAACCCCCAAGTTAAAAATTCCATAAAAATTGCAGACTAAAAATATAGCTAGCTGTGATTTTGAATAATTATACAGTAGAGAGTTTTGGGAATAGAATAAATCTTACTTTGTCTAATTTCCTTTTAAAAAAGGAAAGAATTGAAAAGAGTTAAAATAACTTGTACATGATCATATAAGAAGATGTGATTAGAACAGACAGGAAGTTCTAGCTGTTAAACCTGAGTGCTCGCTCTTTCTTTCTTTCTTTCTTTCTTTCTTTCTTTCTTTCTTTCTTTCTTTCTTTCTTTCTTTCTTTCTTTCTTTCTTTCTTTCTTTCTTTCTTTCTTTCTTTCCTTCCTTCCTTCCTTCCTTCCTTCCTTCCTTCCTTTCTTTCTCATTCTCTCTTTCTTCTTTCTTTCTTTCTTTCTTTCTTTCTTTCTTTCTTTCTTTCTTTCTTTCTTTCTTTCTTTCTTTCTTTCTTTCTTTCTTTCTTTCATATTTTTAGTACACAGAGCTTACAAACCTTGCGTGGACTGGTACATGTACATAACACATCTTAATTCCTTTCTTCATGTAGTATCTTTCCCCTTCCCTTCAGCTCTGATCCTTTTTCCATCTGAGAAAGCTCTGTCTCCCTACTTACTATGATGTAGCTTCTACTTTGCCTTTTATTTACAGTTTAGGTTTTTCATATAAGAGAAACCCTGTGACCTTTAAGTTGTGGGGCTGATTTATTTCACATAACATTACAAAGTCAAGGTACATCTGTTTTTCTCCAAATGACTGAAGTTCATGGCAGAGTAACACATTTTCCTTATTCACTCATCTGCTGATGGACATCCCAGGTTTAGCTTCTGTTTCATTCTGAGTGTCCTCTGGTAACTAATGTTTGAAGAGCTGGTCACAGTTTTCTATGCCCACAGGTGACAACACTACACAGTCTCTTTGACCAGATGAGAAATGCACATGATTTCCCTTGTGGCCAGCCATGGTGACACTTAGTGCCTGTCAATGATATTTCTCTAATTGTTTTTATTTTTCAGGTCCATGCGGATACAACTAAACTGTTTACATAAGCATAACATCAAGATTCTTTATCCATGAATTTGCTCCAGCAGAATTTTCTGTGAGGAAACTCCTTTGGACATTCCTGTTATAATTACCATGTGACAGATCAGTGGTCAAATGCACCAGTTTTTGGTTCCCCAGCGTGATGATCACATGGCGACCCCTCTCTTCTTTTCGTTCTTTGCTTAAAATGAGCTTCAAAGACTTTGAGGAGGCCACTCTAAAGTTCTGCTGGGGTGGTTACGTGGCAAGGATGTACAGGAGATGAGTGACTAAATCTGTTCTGTTTCTATACCATAATGTCCATCTTTACAAGACATCAGCAAATTTGACTTTTTTATTTCTCCTGTTTTCCCACAGGATCTCCTGCTGATAAAGGCAATCAACATTCAATAATCCATAAATCAAGTGACAGAGCCCAGTTTTATCCTTAGGACATTTAACGTAATACAGCTTCATTGCATAGAATGTATGGTTCTATATTTTGCATTATGGGGATCTTTACATAATTAATGACCTTTTAATTAACTATAATTATAATATTTATTTGTTGATAAAATGGGCTCCTTGTCACTGTCACTATAAAATTGTACAGGTCATAAAAATTTACCCTAAAATCTGAGAATTAATTTACGTTAAAATGGCCCCAATATCTTGCTTGAGATGACCACAAGCAAATGCATTTCTCCACTCATGTTGTCTGCTGATTTGTTTAACTGGCTAGAATTTTCTTTAAAAGGACCAAATAAAAACACATTTTTTGTCATCTGTGGAGGTTCAGACATGTATTCCCAGCATTTGTGAGCCTGAGGGAAGTAGTGAGTTTGAGACTGGCTTCAGATAGATAGCTACTTCAAAGTGTGCCTGGCCGACATAGTGAGGCCCTGTCTCAGGAAACCAAAAATACCAAACATTATTATTCACATATCAACAGTTGGGTTTTATTTTTTGTCTTTTGTGGAAAAAGGAATATAATCATGATAGACCTGTTAAATATTTTGGTGAGCTAAACTAAGGAGAAATAAGATGTATTAAAGGAAAAATTTGAACACCTTCAACAAAGTAAATAAGATTTTCTAGTAAGATTTCAGAGCCAAGTAAGTTTGAGAAACCAACCACAATATTCTAGAAGACTCATACTGCATATAACCGTGTTAAAGGCTTGTTAGAATTCCAGAGTAAAGGAAAGATATATCTTTAATTTGAGTTAACTCTGGAATTGCCAAAGTTATCCTGTAGAATCAGTTACAGGAGCAGAAGTTAAACTCACCCAGAACCAGCAAACAGACGACTACTTGAGAGTAAGCCCAGGGCTAAAAGTCCTGCAAGTTGACTTGAAGTCTTTTCCTTTTTCAATAGCATGCATGTTGTGCTCAATAAAGTTAATCAAGTTGCCAATTCAAACAGTGCCTGCTTTGGAGACCCTCCCCCCGTGCATCCGGTTCCGTTATACTCACTGCCAGCAGCAGTTGATCTCTTTCAATTAAGTCAGCCAGCTTGTGCAGGAGGCGGCCCCTCTCCGAAGCGTCCATAGTGCGCCATGGAGAGCCAAGCTGAAAGGCCTGGCGTGCGGCCTGCACTGCTTTGTCCACATCAGCCTGTAAGTCAGAGGAGATTCGATTCAATTCAGTGCGGTTTACATATTGCAGAGCAGATCCAATAGCATGAACCCTTTAAAACAGACTGTCGCTACTCGTAAACAGATACTGCATCTCTGTCAGCCCCAAGTCTAGCACATTCCACACACTCAGCTACAGTGGGCTGGTCTGACACTTGCTGATGTTCTATAGCATGATGAACTCCTCACAGCTGACATGTGCTTGATTTCCTAGAATAGAAATATTATAATATTTTTAGAGTGTTTATTATATCTTGAGTAACGTTGTAGTAACTTTATATATGTTACCTTGTTTGATTCTCAACAATCTCATAGGGCCAATGCACTCACTTAATCGATGGAGAAAGAGAAAAGGATTTGCTCTGGGTCAGTAACTAAAATGGCTGAATGAGTTTTAAGTGAGTCCAGCTGAAGGTGGATCCTTTGCTCTTTACCACACTTTCTACTTTGGTGACAGGCCACAAAAGTTGGAAGCAGACTCACAATCCCAAAAAGTGAACATTTTTTCTGGCCTCTGGGTACTCAATCATCTATCCCCACTCATGAGGAACTTACTGAAGACTGAATGAGCACTTTTCTTTGTTACGGAAGCATAAACTTTATAAGCAGGTCCTCATTCTTTCTAGGCAGAAGACAAATGGCAGAGAGGAGACAGAACTGATCTGTAGACACTTCTGCATGTGATACGTGTAACCTTCTCTGGCAGGGTACAGAGATCTTTTTCAATTCCTAATTGAGTGAATTAATCACCTGCTTTTTCTTGATAACACACTATTTATACTGATTCCTATGATGAATGCAATCATTCAGTACTGCAAACGTGCACTAATAAAAAAGAAATAAGTTATATAAAGCATAAAACAACCTACACTGATTTAAGGAAAAGTCAGCTGGTAGAATAAGTCCACGCTAACAAAGTCTCTTTAAGTAGCCTCCTTGCTTTCACATGTGTTGCTTTCTGTTACACGTTTTCTTCTGTGTTGTGATTCTCTCAGCTAGATTTATACTCCTCCAGCTCCCAGCGAGTCCATCCTGGTTACGCTATTCCCCTGTGGATCTTTGTGTGGACACCCACTCATCTACAAAATATGCCTACAGTGAATATCTCCATTCTCATGTTACTGGTTCATGTGCTTTCCCCCCCAGTCAAATCAACCACAAATACCTTCAATCCCACTTGCTACACACAACTGACCGCCGTGTGGAAGCTCACAGATCTCAGTATCACAAGCCAGAAGGTTGCAACATTTTGGGGAAGATGTAATTACCATTGAGAATTAGGGTGGGGAGAAAAATGTGACTTTTATTGCTTAAGTTGCTCACATTTAAACTGAAGTCTTCCTGTTGGACAGCCACAGACCTCCTCGTTAGGTTGTATTCATTTAAAAAGCCCAATTTTACAAGTCTCAAAATTATTAAAGTGGAAATAAGTAAAAACTGTCAGATAGAGAAGTTCTTTAAGATAAGGTTGCATCCTTGTAAACCTGTAAGTTGAAAGTACTGTTAGTCAGAAATAGATTCAACAGATCTGAACTACTGAACATCACAGTTCATCCTAGATTGACTTAAATGTGCTCAGAATGCACATTTAGAGTTCATATATGGAGCTTTTTCATCTTTTAGTCTAATTTATAATAAAATGTTGCATATCTCATCTAGTTTGGTTAATGCAGTGCACTATGTAGCACTGACTGTTCACACTGGGATCATGAAGCTGACTGGGAATTGGGGTTTGTTGCTGCTGCTTAGCATTGTAAGAGAATTTTATTCTGTTTCTTGCCGGCCTGAGGAAAATTCAATGATTTTTACTGAGCGTGTCTTGCTTTTTCATCTCAATAAAGTTAAAAATTGGAAGTTGAACCATTGCAAATTGTGGATCATCTGTACTGATCTCTGAACTAAGATGATCCACAAGAGAGATTGAACAGCATAAACCGATCTGATTAAGTGATCATACATACAAGCAGAGATTTTTCAATGTAGCACATGAATCACATCACAATTGGGAGAATGATGTATATATTCAACAAAAAGTGTGGGTTCACTGCTTGCTATCCTGAGAAATGCATATATAGCACATATTCTCAGCATTCAGTTAATCATAAGGATTGTTTATATTTGCACATTGTTTTATACCATAAGTTCTAGTCTTTCTCATGTTAAATTCAGAAAGTACTCTTTAGGAAAAGAGACAGAGAGACAAATCACAAGAATATGAAGTTGTCAGTATGATATGTGGATACCATGGCTTAGGAAACGGTTGTGTCTTTGTGTTTCAGCACATCTGTGTGACACGGCTTTCATTTCAGTCCTTCTGCTCAGTATTCTGCTGCTGGCCTCAGCCAAGTATGGGCTGTCCGAGGGTCCCGGCCTCACAAAAGACATGGAGGAACTGGCTTCAAGCCACTACTCTGTCATTTGAAAAACATGTCTTCAGAAAATGCTGTTACAAATGAAGATGTTCTTGTGGTTGTGTACTTTGGATTTTATTTCCCCTTTTTCTCACATCTAACATTTAGTTTTTCAGAAGAGGTGGAGTAATGATAGCTAATTGATAGTTTTGGAATAAAACAATGTAGATTTAAATTCTAAGTCCTTCTTACAAAGCTATGTAACTTTGGGGACATCTAATCGTCCATATGAACCTGAACATCCACCAAAGATTTCATCCCTGATCTACCGTACACTATTCCTCTCATCAGTTTGTGATGGAATAGTGAACCAAACAGATTGTCCCCTTGCCATACTCAGTCAAATGGGGGGGACATACAGCCAAATAATCACCCCACTATTTTATACACCATGCATAACAGTCATCTGTCAGGATTCCAGAAGAATCGGTTCCATGACCATGCGACAGACAACCTAAGTCCACGAATGATAAAATCTTGTATAAATTGCTATATTTTCATGTAACCTACATACATTCTTACAAATAATTTTAATCATCTGTGGATTACTTATAAAGCTATAATGTAAACATTATGCAAAGAGCTGTTATGCTATATTTTTTGGAGAATATAAGAAAAATATCTGTACATATTCAGTAGAGACACAGCCAGAGTGGATCTAACTTCATGGTTCTTGTCAGCAACCACTTCACCATGGTTGTTGGTTGACTGCAGATGAGGAATTTGTGGGTGGAGAAGGACACAGAGGTGAAATACTGTGCTAGATTATAAAGCTCAGTTTTAAAATTTGTAAATTCATGATAAGTGACCTCATAGGGTTGTGTTGAAGATTAAATAAGGAAACCCTTGGTATACATTTTGTGAAAGACATTACGTTATTCATTAGGTAGATATGGTTGCTATTATAGGCTTAGAAGTCATACTAATGTTAAAATAATTCTCAGCAATTCCAGGCTATTATAATACTTGCTTTCAGTTTTCCCTGCTTAATAAAGTTACAGACTTTTATTATTTTATATTGTTGACAGCCTGCCCAAGTTCATTATCTTCCTTACACAACTATGTTGCCTACTGCTACCAGCTAATCTTTTTTTTTTTTTTTTTTTGAGACAGGGTCTCACTTTGTAGTTCAGGCCAGCTCTGAGCTCACTATGTAGCCCAGGCAAGCCTTGAACTCAGCAATCCTCCTGTCTCTGCTTCCCGAGTGCTGGGATTACAGGCGTGAGCCACCACACCCGGCTAATCTTTTTCATACACTTTTATCTTATCACTCTCTCTTTCAATGTTCCTTTACACCTACAGTCCAAGGCCAGACTCCTCTGTTTGGTTGTCAAAGTCCAATATTCTTTGCCATTCCCCTCTTACCCACTGGCCCAAACTTTGTCTTCACAATTTTTTCTTCTCTGACTCAGCTTGTTTGTACTCTATGATTCTCCTTGCCTAGAATGTTCTACGGAACACTCTGTGCTCTCAAAATCCTACATATTTTTTGAAGACTCAAATACTACAACTTAAACTAAGCCCCATTGGAGTAATCAGCTTGATGAAAGCTACTAGTTAAGCAATTAGTATGCTTGATGCACTGACATAGTCTTTACAGCTTCAAGTTACTGCTGTAATTTTTATGGGTCTTGTTTTTTCATACATAGGCCTCATGGTCAGGAAATTCAGCAGAGAGTAGAATCAAAGTTTGATTCTGTGTCTGACCCAATTCTAGTTTTTATAACTCTGGAGAGTTATTCTAATAGTGTCTCCATTGATATTTATGACTATCTGTATTTTAAATTATGATACTTTTTATTTCTCTGGCCCTAAAAAAGTAAGTCAATAAACATTCCATAATCTCGTTAATGATCTTCTAAACCTATCGTGTTACCCTGATGGTTTATAAGGTTATATCTTGCATTACTTGCTTACATTGACCTTTATATCTTAACTGATTCCATTATAAAACAGTTTTTACATTATTCATAGCTAGAAGATATAAAAGCTCACTGCTGCTTATTTTTTCTCTCTTTTTAATTTTCATGACTAACATTTTTATTTTAGAGTTGGCACATCCAAAGGTACAACCTTTTAATTACCACAAAACAATCTGATACATTAACTCAGACTTGCTAACAGCAGTGACACTGTTGCCTATGACATGTAAACATTTAAAATGTTTTTTTTTTAAAGTAAAGATCCAAGCTGTTAAGAAAGACTGACTCCTTCATTTACACCCAGGTAGTGCATTTCTATATAAAAATTATTCAGATATGAAAAAAATTATCAGATCAGTTTTACTTTTATAGCTCTCATAAGCTTTTAAATTAAGGGAGATTTACTTTTATCCCCACTAAATATTTGTTAGTGCAGACTTCAGTCTCAGAAGCAGTTTTCAGAATTACTATATATATATATATACATATACATGTGTGTATATGTATATATACATATATATATACATGTGTGTATATGTGTATACATATATATACATATATATATATATATATATATATGTATGAATGACCTAAAAGAGCCGTTGAAGTGAAACTAGTTCTCACCCACATCCGTGCTTTGCTTTTTTACCTTAATTTGTTCCTGCCCTTCTTTTTTTTTGGTACCATATAAAGCATGTTCTTAGTTCCTTTCTGCTCAGACATTAAGTCCGTAAAAATTTTGAGTCATTATCTAGAGTCATTTCCAGAGTATTAGATTTATGTGGCTATGTAATTAACTAGCTTTGTGCTTTCACTAGACAATGTCAGTCTACGTCCATTGGCAAAGTTGTTTGAACGGTGATTATTCTTTAAAGACACAACTTTAAAAAAATACTACTGAAAGGAGTTCACTGATTGGAATGCTGGATGTTAAGCAGTTACTTTCCTTAGCCCACAATTTACTTTGGGTGATTGAATGAAAGCCAATTCCATTATGACTGCGTCCTGACTTGAAGATTTGCTGGGTGTCACTAAGTGTCCTTGATATCTTTTCTGCTTAGGATTGTTGTCAATAAACACAGAGCAACTCAATAGCAAACTATTCAAAGGCTCATGATATAACCGCCAGCTCTGCCTTACTGCTCCTTATGAAGAAAGTAAATACCACAAATGGTGCCAAGAGAAGGCCTCAGATTGCCTGAGAAGGTCTCAGCTGTAACCCAGGCATAGAGATATGTTTTCTTCAAGGGTCATCATGGCAAACCAAGATGTTATCTAGGAAGCCAAAGACAAAACTAAGTGCCCAGACTCCAGAGCTAAAACACAAAGACTATATTTTTCTTTACTACAAACAGATGGGTAGTCTTTCTGTGAATGATATTCATAACTATATAGAAGAAGAATATGAGCTATCATGGCCTTTTCTACAGGAGTGAGATCTTTATTGATTTTTTACTTATATTTGCTTGAGCCACTAACCACCAGATGAGCATTTGAGATAAAGTTACATGTGGATCTTTAGAAATCTCTGATACTAGGTGTTTGTTCTTCCTCTGAGAATGTGAAGAACATGTTCCCTTGTATTTTGGAATAGCTCACAGGGTTCTGGCTTCCCAGTCTTCTGTAGCACTTTGCCAGGGATGATCAGTATTTCTCTGTCCAAGTTTGGGCCTGAAAAAAGTTCATGGAGGTGCAGAATGGGTCTCCTCGGATGATTTCCAATCATCATTTTACTACAGCCAAGTAATTTTTCAATAGAGATGAAAAACATACACTAGACAAGAGACATCCTTTTCAATAAATCCTTCCAGGAAAACTGGTATTTATATGCAAAAGAATAAAATTAAACCCACATTTCTTGTAATACACATAAATTAATATAAGGTATGTTAAATGTCTAAATGAAAGATCTTAAACAGTCAAACAACATTGGCAAACACTTCAGTATATTGTCCAGACAACAATTTTGTTTTTGGATAAAACTTCAAAAACACAAGCACTAAAACCGAAGATAGACATGTATATTTATATCCACCTGAAAAAGTTATGATCAGCAAATAGATGAAGAACCCATTTGCAGAATGGGGAAATAGGTTGGTCATACTTCTGACAAGGAATTAATGACTAGAATATCAAAAGATCTAAAGCAATAGCAAAAACTCCAAATAATTTATTTTAAAATGGGCAGATGATCTGAATGAGGTCAAAATTTTATTTTGATTGATATCTTCTTACATTGTACAAATGGATTTTACCATAACAAATACTAGTGAGGATATGGGGTAAAAGAAACTTACATAGTTTTGGTGAGAATATAAATTAGTACAGTGATTATGAAGAATAGCATGAAAATTAAAAAAATTAAAATGAAATCACCATGTAATCCAACTATCCCACATATAAACAAAATTAAATCAGTTCAAATTATACTTGCACTCCCGGGGATAGTTCTGTTAAATGCAGAACTACTTATATGTGCAAAGATATGGAATCAGCTAAGAGGCCGATCAGTAAATAAGTGGCTAAAAAATATGTGGCTTATGAGCAATGGGGGTCTGATTCAGCTGTTAAAAAGAACAGTTCCTATCATTTGTGGCAAAACAGATGTGACCAGAGGATATTATGTTAACAGGCATAATCCAGCCACAGCAAGATCTTTTGGCATGGTTTCACTCATAGATGGGGGACAAAATATTGCTTTTAAAGGAAATACAATAGTAATTAGCAAAGTCTGGGAAGGAAAGGTGAGGATTAATTAACGGTGCTTGAATAATAGGTTCAAACTACAGTCATATAGGAGGAAGATGCTATGATGGTCTATAGCACATGCAGGTGGCTACAGTTTACCATGTTATGAACTAGAAGAGGCTCCAAACCTGAAGAAATGATAAATGCATGGGTAGATGGAAATTATAATTTTCATGTTGTAAGCATTACATATTTTATAAATATATTGAATTTCACATGTATTACACAAAATATGTTGTACTTATATTACAATTTACCTCATGGCAATTAAGAGAAGAATCTTTGTCCTTCATTAAATGCTAAACTCTGATCTGTCTTTCCTTAAATGCTAAGCTCTGATCTGCTATTGTTTAGTACTATATTTCAGTGTTCCCAAAATGTATTCCCATACTCTCTCCTTAACAATATCTGGCTTACCTGAGAATTTGCCAGAAATGCAAATTCCCAGGCTTACCTCTAGTATTATAAAAACAAACTCTAAGAGAGGGTGAGAGTTCGTGTCTTAACTAGGCATCCAGGAAGTTCTGATGAATGCCACCTTTTCTGGATCATTACTTTTGTCAACAACCAGGTGAGTACTAGATTCTTAGGGTGAGGTATGTGGGGCATGTGAAAATTCAAAGCTTAATTAAAGAGAAGAATGTTTCATTAATACATTTGTACCAGAATCCGATCTGTGAAAACAAGAGCATACCACCTGGACGGACTCACCACCACCCATATGCTTCTAACAAAAAGCCTACAGGCCAAGAAAACGTTCTCTGACCACACAGCAGAGAGTGGTTTTACCTGGGAAGATTTGAGAAACCTTTGAAAGTATACCACCCTTCCGCCATGACTGAGGATTTATGTGCATAGTACTTTTGAAGATCTTTGGAGATCTTATTTCAATTGACCTTTGACTTATTTCTGATTTCCTCCTTTTACACAGAAAGGAACGGGGGCCCCATGTGGTAAGGGCAGAAGTGGATCCCCAGATTCCCACTGCCCGTGTGACTCGGACTAGCTCCTGAAGGCTGCCCTGTGGAGATGCGCAGAGGCAATGACAAGCTAACACTGTTGGGTGCAGGACACCGGGCCCGGTGAATGTGGAATGCTTACGTCACTGAAGCAGCCTGAGACAGAGCCATACAAAAAGCTTGAAAGGACTTTTGGATGTGAACTTTTCCACTTTGAGAAGCTAAGTGGAAAACTCTTCAGTATATACAGAAAGTGAAGCTTGAAATCAAATGATAGGTGTCCATTTCTTTTATTCCTACTTCTCAAATTGCTGGCCTCCATGCCAAACTCTATCCTGGCCCTGTGGGCCTGGGCCTCACTTCATTCTTTGTTCTCATTCTGCCATCAGAATTCAAGCTTTTGAAGGATCTAGGGCCTTTAGAAAACCAAGCAGCTCTTCAGTTCTACTGCTGTCCAAGAACAGGTCTGTGTGACTCAGTACCTCGAGATTTGTGACCTTGGGAACTGAGTCTAAGGCAAAGAAAGGACGGAAACTGGAGAGGAACATGAGATTGAGCCAAGTCACTGAAACCCAGGGTTACGCATGGTATTATCCTTAGCTTTCACTGAATTCATCTCCCAACAGTCTTTTCATCAAGCAAGATGTTTTATTGTGTTATATCTAACCTCAAAAACAGATTTAAAGCTTGGTAACATTGGAACAACTAAAGAACAGACAGATTACTTCAAATTTTTAACACATGTGCTTTTTACATTTGTGTTTGGATAAACATTCTGAAGGCTTTTATTTTTCTCATCTCTCAAGGCTTTTAAAAATTTACCCCATTTTACTGTTTTTTCGTTTCTTTGTGAGACAGGGTCTCGCTTTGTAGTTCAGGCTGGCCCTGAGCTCTTTATGTAGCCCAGGCAAGCCTCGAACTCAGCAATCCTCCTGCCTCTGCCTCCCGAGTGCTGGGATTACAGGTGTGAGCCACCACGCCTGGCACTGTGGTATGCGGTGTTGATTGTTGGTGGGCGTGAGTCTCCACGCCCAGCATTCTGTGTGGTTACTGGGGATCGAACTCAGGACCTTGCGCTTGTGAGGCAGGCGCCAGAACCACTGAGCTAATCCTCCGGCCCCATTTTACTTTTATAAAAATCATTAAGTAAACCAGTAATCGTCATAGCCACTGGCTCTGGGGTCCCAAGGACAATGTGTGAATACTAACATCATTACTTACTAGCAATGCCGTCCTGAGGAAAATACTAAACTTTTATTCTGCTATTTTATCACCATTTGTAAATGTAGCTAAAAATACTATTTTTCTCCTAAGGTTGCTCTAAATATTTAAATTAAGAGAGGATTTAGAATTAAGAAAAACTGTCACTGAAGAATTAGGTCTTTGTTTTTTGTTAAAATTTTAGCTAGAATATAACTATACTTTTAATTAGTTACTCAATTTAAGATATTTTGAAATTCATTGAAAAGCTATAAATTCATATTCATCAGTGATTTTTATGAGGTAACTTGGAAATGCATTGCCTAATGTAATTAGATTATGTAAAAATCACATTAACTTTTAAAATTTTACTTCACAAAAAGAATGAAGAATTTCCTCTTTCAAAACTAGGCTTAATCCTTTTTTATAGAATCTGTACATTAAACCTAGACATTGAAGATCAATTGAAAATCAATAAAAAAACTATATGAAAAGAAAGTACTACATACAACACATCAACAAACAGCAACACTGAATTTGCAATGGACTTTGGGAACTCAGAGCGGTTAGAATCAGAGGAATCTGGCACAAAACGGACCTAGTACTCAGAAACTCACCTTATCTCCTTCTTCTACCTCACATATTTTCTCCTCAGTTGCAGGATTAAAGACAGGAAATTTCTTGCCACTCAATGAATCGTGCCATTCATTGTTTATGAAGATCTGTAGGGATGCAGAGAAAATAGATACAAGAAGCATTTAAACACCATCTAAGCACTTTACAAGTGTTTATGAACTTAAAATGCAGCATTACACAATATCCAAACATTTGTCCCCACCTCAAAATATTTAGCTTTATCTTACGTTTTACATACAAGCACATATATAAGCATGTTTGTACGCTAAAGTGAAATAATACTTTTAAAGTTTCACTTAGCTTTGTAGTCATTTGAAAGCTAGAAGATGCAGATGGGAGAAAACACCTTAGAAATTGGCATTTTAACTGAAGATGCCATTCATTTGGGGCCAGAACAAAAGCTTTGGTGGCTTGATACTTGTAAACTGTGGCTCCTATTTTCCACCCCAAATTCTGAACATGTTTATTTTGGACTATAGTGACTTGGTACAATGACTGCTTATTTTCAGTGCTTTATTTTGCTGCCATAAAGGTAGTTTTGGGTAGAATTTCATAGGAAACTTTCTTAGAAAAACTTGGAGAGAGGCATGTTTCTTCAGTGACTTAAAGACATAAAGATTTTTTTCCTCCTTTTCATCAGAGTGTCTTCTAGTTTGTTTTCAGAGGAGTTTAGATACCAGATTTCTTAGTAATACCAATGAGAAAGAGACGTGCACCTAAAGTGCATTCAGAAAACTTTTGAATTTTATTCTGTGTCCATTATAACAGAACACAGATGTTAAAAGCCATCAATATGTTATTTAAAATATCTGGATGCCAAATTTTGCAGCTCTGAATTTCCATTTCATTGATAAACCACCTTTGACAATCATTTGTCTTTTATTAGAGAAAAATGTCAGGGTAAACCATATAAAGAATACCATTCTATAATGAATGAGGGTATTTGCCCTATTTCTCACTTCTTTTTATTCTTTTATTTTTTATTTGTTCTTTCAAATATTATTGGTTTATGAGAAGAATAACAAGTAACTACTTCGTATTATGTATTATAACTCTTTTTAGATTTATGGAAACATGAACTGGCTTATTAAACTTTGAATCTCAGGTAATTACAAACGTAACTCTAGAAGAAGATTGTCTCAGGTACTGGATTTGTAACATATATCTTACTTCAGATATTCATCCTTATTTTACATTTTAAAATAGCAATTAACTGTTCGATCTTGAATATATCAAAACATCACTCTGAAAGCCTAAAATCAGTAGCTCTGTTAACAGAGCATCTTAATCAGTAAAAATCTTCCAGTAACGTTTATCAAGGTCATACATTCTGCACATAAGTACTTTATGATATTTGTGATTTGCTGGAAGATGGGGTGGAGGACAATCCTCCTTATTTGCCTGTCATAGCACTAAAATTATCCATACAACAAAACAACATCACCCCATGTCTTTTGAAGAGTTCAAAGGAATTATAGTGCTATACTAATTTTTTTTAAAGTAACAGGCATCAAACTTGGGCCCTTGTGCTTCCAGCATAGATGTGGTTCTACTTGAGCTAAATCCTCCATGTTAGATTCAATTGATTGTGATGTATGTGTGAATAAGCGGAGGAGGATGGAGTCTTAGCAGTTCAGCTGAGATGAGGAAAGACAGAATTCCAAGGAGACGAGAAAGACTATCAAGTAAACCCTTGTTTCTCTGACAGTGTAAATTGAATATAAATGCAGAGCATAAAATTCATATTATCCCTCGGGTAGAATAAATGCTGGTATCTTAATTCAAACAGAAGAAAGATAAATGTAAATTGTTGACTTATTGAGCATCTCAGCGTGGAACAATACACAAGGGATCAGAGACACACTTTGCAGAATCCTATAATTATTCCTTAGGAATATTTTCTTGGGCATCCTGAGTGCTTATCACTTGGTATATTTCTTCCCATGGGATAACTGGAAAACAGTCAGGATTCTCCAGAGTCAGCTCACTGTTAGCTTCACATTTTGGCCACTCTCCCCTCAAACTAAAGTTCTAAAAGCTTTGCAGTCAAGACCCTGTCTCCGTCTTCCTCTCTCTTCTTCTCTCTGTTTTCCTTTCTGTCTCTTTTTCTCTCTGCCACACACACTTCACTAATAACACACATAATCCCTAGTCATTCTTTCCTATCATTTCGTTCATGACTACTTTTTAAACCTTTCCTTATCCCATATCTGCCTAATTAAAATTTAAATTTGGTCCCATCACTAGGATCTTCCTCACCTAACCAAGTTCACTTTGCCTACACACGTCCTCAGAATACTTTAGTGATTCCCTTTCTCAAGCTCCTTGGCATGGCCCTTGAGGCGCTTTGTGATTTGGCCCCAACATCTTTTTTCAACCTGTGGTCCTACTGTTTCCTTAGTTAATGATTTGTTTCCACCTCATTCTCCAGGCTTTCTGCTGTGCCTTTCTCTGCTCCACACTTTTATTCATAAGGCTCCTTAGATGAGAGCTTTATCACGTTCTTCCTCTACTTGAAACTCTGGCTTAATACAGCATCGTTTTATGAAGATTTCACCAGTCTTACCAGGTGTATTTACCCTCTTTTCCCAAAAGAGTGAGCTGTTACATTGCATTATTATAATATGGCTTTTAAAGTTCACTTTGTGTTAAAATTAAGCCTCCATGCATCAGCCCATAAAATTTCAAACAAAGAACAAAAACCTGGAGATATTACCTGCCTAGGTTTTTAGACCATCCTTTCTGAAATTGCATCAGGTTCACACATTTGCTACTACTATTGCTTCCCTTTTCCCTCAAGAATGTATTAACTCTAAGGCTTTACCTTTCTAAACCAAAAGAGCTGCAGATCTCATCTGTGAAAAACATGCTCAAAATCTACCCCTAAACAGTATGATTTCACTAAACAGAGTAAAACAGCCTCACACAAAAATGACGATGTTTTTGTGTGGCTGGTGATGAGACTTTCCAGCTCTGGCCTGAGTCCTTTTATTCTCAGGTTTGTGGTACAATGTCCTAAAATTTTGAATTCTCAATAATAACATCTCATTAAATTTTGGTTCCTTTTATTACCTTTCTCTAAACCCTTTTGTTGAATCATGACAACATGCATATCCCGTTTTAGTATCAGAATCATGCATCTAAACTACCTGAAGTTCCTTCTTCAGAATGAAGTCAGTTGATGTTTTGCAAATAAGCATTAACCTGAAGTAAAAACACAAGATTATCTGGTGGTCTTCAGGTAATTGAAGATACTAGCTACAGAGAATCCTAAATTACTGGCCACTGCCCCGCATTATTCTGTTTTAACCATTTACACAGGAGAACATTGTGAATCCAAGTGTTGTTGAAACTTGTGCTTGTATTTATATAATCCTGTTGGTCACCTGCTTTTGAATCAGAAAAGTTAATAATGCGAAGATACTTGAGATGTCCTCTGGAACATGCAGTGGGAAAACACGAGATGAGTGAGTCACGGCCCTGCCTCCAGGGATTTATGCCTGAAAGGAACCTGTATTTATATTGAAATCAGGCACTGAGGTTAAAGACTGTAGAATCCAATAGCCAAAGCAGTGTTCTAGCCAATACATTAATTAGTGAGACTGAAGGAGGAGAAGGAAGCGGGCTATACAATTCATTCCTGAAGGGTAAAGTGAAATAGGATTGGTGGTGACTTAGTTACTTTTCTCTCATTGCCAAGATAAAATGCCTGACAAAGTTAAAGGAGGAAAAAGTTTATTTGGTTCACAGTTTGTAGAGGTTTCAGTCCGTAATCAGCTGGCTCCAGGGAAGAGTGACACAGCAAATAGGCCATGCAGAAGAGAAACAGTTCATAGCAGGCAGAAGGTGGCAAAGCAAGTGGAGGACCTTAGTTGCTTCTTTCTGACCCTCTCATACTCTCTAAGCTACCAGGACTACAGAAGTGTGAAGCCAATCAGTGGGCTGAATTTGTCATCACGTCCCCTGTTTCCCAGAGTCACACATTACAGATTCAGGCACGACTGAAAAAGACACCTATGACCGCATGAAGCTTTGGGGAAACATCTAGACATAAACCATGACAGGTGGTAAGAGGAAAATGAATGAGCAAAGAGACTAATCTGGGGCTTTCTGCAGCAAATTAAAGAGATTGCCCCAGAGAGAGTTCTTACTGAATCAAGGCCTGACAGTGACAATGAAGTAGACTTGCGATGGATTGCCTTCCCTCATGTGAGAAACTTGAACTATTTTTTGCACAAAATAGATGGTTTACAAATATTATTTTTTTCTCTCTTTTTTTGCATTATTCAGTAAACTTTATTGGTACATTATATACACAGCTCACAATCACACAAAACATTGGGGAATTTGTACCAATATGTGACACAGGTCAATTCTCATTTTTACCCACATCCCTGCCCACCCCCCCCTCCCCACCCCCTATATACATACTCTTATTTTTTTCCAAATCATATTTATTCCTTCCCCTCATTACATTCCCACTCCAAATTCCTTTTGGATATTACAGAAACTATCATACATTCTAGAGCTCCTTTACCTCTACAGGTACTTATATCAAAGAAAAGAGCCGGTATTTGCATATCTGTGTTCTATTTATTTCACTTATTAGTGTGTCCTCCAGGTGTCTCCATTTGCACATAAATGAACCAATCTTGTCAGTCTTTATGGCAGAGTAATACTCCATTTAAAAAAACCACATCACAAATATTATTTTCAAAGTATCAAAATTTTTGGAAACAGAGCAACTAGAATCTAAGAGATTATCCCAGTAATACTTTACTAAGCCAAGAAGAGCACATAAGGCTTTGCAGCCGTAGGTAGTAGTACTCTCTGTGTTATGAATTATGTGCATTGCTGTCCGAAGGTAGCTTTCAGGTATAAGACAGAACTCAGTATAGGTAAAGTTTGCCTTTTTCAGAGTAGCAGTTATCATGTCTTAATATATTTGGTATAAAGGCAGTTATAATTACAAAAGCAATATTCTCAAAGCCTTTCTGGTTTAAATAAATTTTTATTTGACTAATTGGCAAAATAAAGATCTATTAATCTTATCTACTGATATGAAATTTGGGGCCTGTTGGTTAAATTAGAGAGTCCTTGAATTTTTCCAACAGGGTCCCTTAAATTCATATTGTCTCTTTATGCAGCCAGCGGGCAGCAGATCTACGGTTTTATACAGGAAAACAATACTTTCTTAGTGGCAGAAAACTTTTAACAGATCTTATTTTCAATGCAGAAATCATTTCTTTTAAGCTACTCCAAAGGAAAGGGAAGATATTCGTAGTCACCATATAGCTTTGCCGTGTGGATTTCCGACCCTAAAGCCATGTTGACATAGGGAGGGGTGGGTAGGAGTAAGGTGTGCCATAAATCTTTTCTCAACATTAGTAACCTAAAATAATACCAAAGACAGGACGAGAAAGAGGACAAGGGTTGAAAGAAAGAGATGAAAGAAAAGGATGAATGAGCAGTTCGGTGAGGTGTTAAACGTGTAGAAGAATCAAAGCTAGATCTCTGGCAGCAACTGCAAGCTCAAACCCTGAGGCAGCAAAGCAAAATGTTCAGTAGAAGACGTTTCTCTTTTTCAGAGAAGAAAAGTGTAGAAGGAAATTAAAGAGGAAACAACAGAGGGAAGAAAAATATTTAACTGTAGTAGGAGGAATAAATAAATGAGAAATTGACAAGCAAAAATAAGAGGACTAAAACTTTCCTTTCCTTTCTGTTTTGTGTTGTAGTCTGAGTTCAGTAGTACGAGTGTATATTCTTTTCCCTTTGTTGTTTAAAATGTCCTTCAGTCTTTTCAGTTTAGCCAGGAAAAAAGAAAAGATGCCACAACATGTTTTTGAGTCTTATTGTCACCATGTCCTACACATGACAAAGGCAATTATCAGCTGCTTGTATGCACCATACATATGTATAGATGTATATATCACGTATGTGTATATGTCATATAGTGAAGAGTTAAGTTGTACAAGACCTCAAAAGTTGAAGCTTAATGAAGTTGTAATTCTCAGGATAGTGTTTTGTAGATAAAGATGATTTAAATATGAAAAAAGTTCTGTACATATTTTTTATTTAAGATCCCATACTAAAGTAGTTTGTAAGATGTCCTTTCCTTCTAAAAAAAATGTCTGACACAGAGGATTATGCAGCTGTTTCTTTTATTTCTTCAGCTTTTAAAAATGTACTTTGAGATCAGTGGAAATGAGCCTGATTACGGGACTTAAGTAGCAGAAGTATCAATTCAGGCAAAAGTTTGAAAGCTGCAATATTTGTGCAAGTTCCCAAGGGAAAAATTCATTCAAAATTCCAATATTGTAATAAATCAGATAATGATATGATACCAGAAAACTAAAAGCAGAACACTTTATATCACAAGCAATGCAGCTAAGTTTGTGGGGACCTTAGATACATACATAATTGCATATAAACAAACTATAATTGTGTCATGAATTGCATGTTTATGTAATTCCCTTTAACAGCAGGAGAAAGGGTCAGTGACACCTAGTGGATGCCTGAACTCTGTATCCACTATATTCTTCCCTGTATTACAATAACAACTTTTCAATTAGACAAAGATATTAGCAACTACATAACATCGAACAATCTTACCAGTCCACTTGTGTTTATATAAAAGCTATATAATCTGTCTCTCATAGTGCCTTATTATACTTATACCTCTTTAATTAAAGAAATCACTTTCTGCATATCTTTTGGTAAATACAGACTCTCAACATTACTACTTTTAGATAGTGGGGCCATTTCAAAGTCAGTTGTTCCTGAAATTTAAGTTCTGTGATCCCCCAATGAGCGTTTGATAACCTAGATGGCTACTTCTTGACTGATGGGCAGGTAGCTTATGTACTGTGGATACACAACACAGAAAGATGATTCTGTTCTCAGGTGGGACACAGAATGGCACAAGGTATCATCAAATGTCCTAGAATGGCGCACAATTTAAAACTTCTGAATTGGTGATATTTGAAACTTCCTATTTAACATTTTCTGCATTAGTTGGCCATTGGCATCTAAAACTAAAGAAAGTAAACTTTTGGATAAAGGAGAGACTATTTTATTTATTTTCTGAGTTATTAGATTTTAATTACATGTTAATTACATGTTTAATTATATGAAACAATTACATGTTTAATTGTGAAACAGTGTTCAAATTGTTTGGAACGTGGTTCTTTGCTGGTACCTACATCTGGTAAGCATATAATATATATCCTGATCACAATTATGATAGCCTCATGGTGGCTGCCATATAAGGGTGTCAGCATTTTATCAGCATGAAAGACCATGAACTGTACTAAGCCATCTGATAATACGTGTTAGGGGATTACCTCAACATTGAGTTGTTTCTCACATTCTGTGAGAGATTTCTTACCTCGCTCTCTCTTTCTGGCAACTAGGAAGTGAAAAAATTTCTAGGTGAAATTCATGTTTGAAAAGTTACGTGGCAAGTGTAATTCACGACCTTAGGAAATAGGGATAATACTGTCTCTTGGGGCTTGTGCTTTTTACTTTAGTATTTCTGTTCTTAGGCTTTCCTGAGTGAAAACAGGGTACTGTCATTAGTAATCAGGAGGAAAATGATTTTATGTGGAAATATATCAATTCTGAAATGACAAGACTCAGAATCCAGTACTTTCCAGGGTGGCATCTTAGGATCTGGCTCACCATGAACAAACACACCAGACACACTCCCTGACTTCAGCTTCCTGAGCTTGAACATGGGACCCAGTAACATTTTTCCAACTCCTTTACGTACTGTGAGCTTCAGATGAGATAAACAGAAGGATTCAGTTTGAACAGTGATGGTAATATAAGCAAGTTCATTAACACGGAGACGTGAGTAACTTCAGGATTCTATGGAAAGTTCAAGGATGGAAGGTTCAAGAAGGTACCAACTAGACAACAAGTTCAAGGCACTCTTCACAATTCTTGGTTTGCTTGGTTCTCACAGCACTTTCTGAGGCAGTCAACACTGTTCCCAGTTCTCCGAAGGGGAACTGACGCTGGAAGAGATTAGGAGCTGAGCCAGGGTCATATCATTAAATAGGGAGAAGAACTGGAAACTGAAGCCAGTTTTATCTTGTTAAACTACTGCTCTCGCAGACATTCAGCTTCTTGCTCAACTGCTTTCAAGCCCCAGGCAAACAAATTGTCGCTACAGTCAGAAGTTTAAAGATCTCTCAAATGAAAGCCAGGCCGCAGCGCACTCAGCTTTTGCTGGGAAGGCCGGTCCTGTCCTGCTGTAAGCACCCCAAAGTGGTTCCCTTAAATAGACTCCGTGAGCTAGCACGACCCCCGCATGCGTGTCTTCCGTCCTCTCCCACATACCTTCTTCCCTCTTCCATTTTACTCCAGCCTTATTAGCCTTTGGACAGTTCTTCAAACACAACAAGCCATTGTCTGCAGGGTCTTGTATGTTACGTTACCCTGGATCTTTGTTCTTCCCCACTCTACGTAAGTCACTTTATTCTCTGTGCCCCGTAGGCTTACCTCAAATGCCCCTTTCTTAAAAGGCTTCTTCCTAACAACATCATCCGAAGTGAGCTCTCCCCGCTGGACTCGCTCAGCTTTCAGTGTTCTTTGTTTTAGCACTTAGGCTTTGTGATTAAACTATTGCCTTACTCACTTTTTTCTGCCACACATATCTTCTAGGAATAAAATCTCTGGCGGGCAAAAGTCAAATTAACATTCATGTATTATAATACCTAGAACACAGCACTAGCCGAACAACTTTGTTAGATAAAACAAAGGGGAAATGGGAAAAAATAAATGAAGAAAGGGTATTTGTGAATATATGTGGCTTGAATTTGAATACTATGTGCCAGGCACAAATTGGAACTGATGTTTTTAGTTTTATTCTTCCATCTTTTTTCTAATTTAAAATTTTTACCATAGACATAATATGCAATGGTGAATAACTTTTTCTTGTGGAAAACATATTTTTAAAACAGAAATGTCAAACAAACCAGAAATTTAGGGGAATAACCACCTACCATAACCAAAGTTTAATCTATACATGTTGAAGAAATATAGAGAAAATGTCCAACTCTTCCTCACAGCCCCTCCCAACCCAATTCTACCTTTCGGTCTAAAGCAGAAACCTGCTTCTTTTCAACCTTCCATATTATTGCCTTTTTATTTTTTTAAATTGGTGGCAAATGTCTTCCTGTTGGCCTGGGAGCCACTGGGAAGCATCTGGAAAGCCTCACGATCATGTTTCATCCGGCCATCATAGGTACCCAAAGGAAAGTCAGAATAAACAGAAAAAAACAAAACCAAAAAACCTGTCAATCCCATTGACCTAGGCAAATGACTTGTTAACGTGAGGGCTCAGACTCCCTGTATTAAGTCTAGCTTGGCTTCCAACTAGCTGGGTAACTTCAGGCAGATAATTTAGCTCTTCTGTTCTTCAGTTCCCTCATGTGTAAGAAGGAAATAGTAGCATGCTCATATGGCTGTTGTGGGCATAAATGAAATCATTATAAAGAACTTAGTCACTAGCTAAGTAAACTCTGGTGAACCCTATCTATGATTATTTTCTGTGGGTAGGTATGTGTGTAAAATACCACTAGTGGTTGAATTTTTTAAATCTGGCATTTATCCCCAAACTCTGCTTAAAGAGTTAAATTTAAGAATCAAATTAAAAGGTGAGGGGTTGTGAGGTGGGTAGGGATATGGGTACAAATGAGAATTAACATGTCATATACTGATACAAATTTCTCAGTGTTGAGTGTGACTGTGAGCTGTATATAAAATGTACCAATAAAGAGTTCAATTCAAAAAATCAAATCAATCATTTTTGGTTTAAACTCCAGGAAAGCTTGTGCTCTTGAATTACCTATTTGTCTTTTTAAATTTTTAATGTAAAATCAGTATTGAGAAATACTGTAGTGAAAGTAACCAAACTGTGTGCAAGACAAAGTTCTTGACCCCTGAAATCCAGGATAAACCCTCAGAACTTCTCTTCAGTGTAACCTTTGTCAGGTAAGACCTGACTGTGCATGAGTGAGAGGGATGCTGGGAGAAGAGGTGAGATGGGAATAGCTCTTGTGGGAAACAGGTCCAGGAAAAGTTGGGTAAAAGAACATTCTGGAAAACCTGGAAAGGATTCAGGAAGATCTTTTGGAGTAGCATAGCTAGTGTGATCCCTCCTCTTCCCGTGTGCCAGGCATTGTGTGAAGTGCTTCATGTCCCACCCATCCATTACTTTCACCAGGTTTATGGAGTAGAGACTTTGATCATCCCCATTCTATCTGGAAGGAAAAGGAGGCAGAGAGGGTTAATGTCATTTGCCCAGTGATCATATAACTTTCAAAGCTCTTGACTTAAAAGCTCACTACCAGGGATGGATTGGCCGATGTGAGATTCCTTTACAATTGGAAAGGAGAATAATGAGGATAGGGCTGGGATCCAAGTTCATGTGGATTTATATTACTGAGGTTTTAAATTCCCAAAGCTTTTGTATCATTTTAGAAAATGTTTCTTAAACTCTAATCTGTTTCATCTACTCCAACAAAGAAATAATCTGACTGTACTAGAAAATAAGTCATTAAAAGATATGCATCAATGAATTCTTTTGTCTGGATGAAAAGCAGTCTCAAGCTTAAAAGTACATAGCTCTTCTAACTAGAGTTGTAATTTTTTTTGTATAAAACCCTGCTTGTCTGTTCTCCTTGCCCCAACAACCAATATACTTCTAGAGATAATAATGAAGAATGTTAAAGTAAAGAAAATAATTCAGAAGTTTAGAGACTTATCAGAGAAGGTAATTCCTCAGTTCTTATAAAACAATTGTTTACTTGGTCTGCAAACGGGACACTTAGTTCATAACCATGATTTTTCCAAGTCTTATTGCAAGTGCAAGCCCAGTAGAATTCATCAGTGGGACACAGAAAGAAAATCCAAAAGCATTTGAAAAAGCTCACCCATTTAGATTTAATTACATACATAACTGGTGTCCTCCCAAGTGTGAAAATGTTGTAACCCATAAGTCAAACAATAAAACGCTATCTGAACAGGCCAGATTTACACAAATGATTCATAAGATACCAAATTTGCTGAGCTGGGTTGTGCCTCTTTACCCAGAGAAGTACTTCAACAGAGAGCAAGTGCCTGTTCTTTCAGTCTTGGCTTCTTTTGAACATTTAGATCAACCCTTTTCCCTAGAAGGATGTGGTTATGTATGGACTTTGGAGGGACAGATTTCAATCTCAAGAAAATATTTTGATGTTAAGCAATCATTGGGTCTGTTCTTGTATATTATATTATAAAGACTATCTCATTTGTCTAGTATGGTTATTTACATTTTTGATTAATAGCAGCTAGTAAGTTTAATTCATTAGAAAGAGTATCTCACATTAGATCTGCCCTGAGATACACAAAAAATAAAGACTGTAAACTTTTGCAAAGACAAATGAAAGAAAGTGCAAGGATCTATCTGGGTTTCTCAGATGTAGTATCATAGATGTACTATCATGGAAAGTTAGATTCCTTCTAATAATTTTAGTTGAATAGTCGAAGCATTTCCAGCAATTTTGTTTGTGATGAAATGTATTTTTAAATGCACCCACTTTGAATTGAAATTGCTTGGGAATGGCAAACTTGGGATAAGAAAGTCAAGAAGGCTGGAGTCCTGTGATGTTTGGAGCACAAGTTTTTCAAGTGTGAATTGTTTACATATTTCATCTTCTCATTTACAATAACATTTAATGGAAAAGCATTTTCTGCCCAATTAGTCCTTAGGTAATAATGCTTTCACACACATCAGAACTGCAAATTTACTATATTAAAGGCATCTTCTGATCCCTGCTGACATTTTCCTAAGGAAAAAGGCCAATCAACTGGGCAGCTTGCTGACTTCTTATGCTTATGTCAATAAAAGCAACAGAATTTAGGTTTTCAAAACCATTCAGAGCTGCATGCAGGAAATAAGCAAACAAGAGAGGAGAATTTTATTTTAGCTAGCTTAGTGCTCTTTTTTTTGTTATTGGTTGATTCAGAAAGCAAAATGGATCTTTCTGAGCTGCAACAGTTTTTCCCCCTTTCTTTATCACACTCTAAGGTCAACCTTCAGCAATTTTGGTTAAACTAGTGTGTTGTTTGTTACTTTTCCTGTATTTTCCTTTCTAGTTTCCTCCCATCTGCCAGGAAAGCAGGCTCGTAACTGTGAACTAGGCAAAGTGGACAGGCACCCTCAGGACAGCTCCAGCAGGGTCTCTTTCTTAGCTCTCCCTGCATGAGGATTTTGAAGTCTGTGTCTGGCTGCCTGCTGTCCTTGTTTCTCCAAATATTTATCAGTGAACAATTACACATTTGCTAAAACAGCAACAAACTTGCCTGCAGAAATAAATAAGTATGCTTTCTTTACCAAAATATCTACAGGTCAACTTGAAGATTTCTTAAACAGTTTTCATCTAATTATCAGATTTAAACTCGCTGATTTTACACTTATTTTATAAAGCTTACAGGAAAGTTTCATTATTATATCACATTCTCTCTCCCTCACTCCCTCCCTCACGCCCTCTGTCTCTCCCTCTAACTGTTTTGTTTCTTCCAGTAAATTCTTCTAGTATCTGCCACACTCATTTTATATGCTGGCTATACCAAGTTAATAAAAAAGCTTACTAAAGTCCACTGAATTCTGCTACCAGAATAGTTAACAGAAGAAGCATCCTTTCCTTTAGAAATATTTTAAGAAACATATGAGAAGTTGTCTGGCATGATTTAGAATTTATTATTGGCTTAGGCCTTTTAAGCAAGCCTTTATTTTCATATTTGCAAAGGGCTCTTCCTAGGCATTGAGTAAAACTGACCTGTCATGCTTCAAACAGATGATCCTTCTGGAAACCGAAGGTAAAGCAGCACCCACAAGTTGTACTAACCTTAGTATACTGAATCTTCAAGTCAGTCAGGGGGACAGGTAAGTCTGGCTTTGCCGAGGACAACATTTCCGGTTCGGCTCCTGGAACACAGGTGACAGGCTCAGCAATTTGATTCTGATACAGCACTCAGCTTTATTTGTTCCTTTTTATCTGCACGGGCTAAAGTTTATTTGCATATTGGAATATGATTGGATGAACAAACCCAGAGCAAAAGAGAAAGGACACTACTTATTTGTAACACCTAGGGCAGGAAGCCTTTGACTTTAAACTTAAATCCTTAAGAAACCAGCACTGTAACACTCAAGTTGCATCTGGAGACAGGGCACTATTTGCAGATGAATTAATTTACAAAGCCGAAACCTCTGATAAGGACATGCAGCCCAGCTGCTCTGGCCACTAAGCCCAGTTATTATTTTTTTTGGCTTTTTATGCTACTGTGTAACTTTCTGTTCTCTGACAGACTTGGAATCAGAGAATCTGAGAATTGGAAGAGTCCAAAAGGGTGCTTGTTCTCAGTGGAAGACAGGAGGAAAAAAGTCCTCGCCAGGTGTCTCAGGACAAGGCCAGCCGCAAAGCATTCATGTCCCAGGGAACCAGGGAGCTGGCAGGGGCAGGCGGGCCCTCTAGGCACTACCCTAAGCCAGCTTTTAACACCTAATCACTGGGGTGGATTTTAAGTGCCGGGTGAGTGTACTGATGTGATTTCAGAAGCTCTAAATTATTCTGAGTCCCTATGCAGAAACAGAAAGTCAGCAAGACTTAGGGAACTCGGAATCCAGGCACACGGTGCAGAGACGCTCAGTCAGTGACGTGACAGGGTCATCCGTGAAAACCAAAGCAACCTCTGGTTTTGAAAGGTGTTTGTATTTATCAATCACAGTCATAGATAATCATACAAAAATTTTAAATAGGTCTCTTAAATAATTCAAATCCTTGGTGTTCTAGCTGGGAACTTTCAAAAAGGACAGTTTTAGACTGAACTACTCTGATATTAAGCACAATGCTGTATTGTACGGAAGCTGTACCAAAAGTTCTAATAGGAACAAGATAAAATTCTTTGGATGCTCTGGTTATAATGAACTCACAATTTCTTTTCAGTGAAGTGGTCAGCTCCCCTGAACATGGGATTTAGATAGGGCAACTAAAACTTGCTGAATAGTTTTTCCAAAGCAAGTTTGAGAATCTCAGTTTTATTTCCATCCACAACTGTTTCCCCAATTTTGTAGGTTCACAGAGGGTGAGTAGCTCACAAATAATCACAGATCTCCTAAGTACAAGAGCAAAATTTCAGTTTCATTTCATCCTGCTGGTTTCAAAGCCCAAGCTGTATTTCACTCTGACACCCTGCTCTGTAAGAAGAATCTCAAATAGGTTCAAGAATCAGCTGCTTGGATTCAAGAGAGCTAACACCCTTATAAGTACTTAAGCGTAATTTTTCTCATTGAAGGTAGAAATTTGTACTTTTCTGTAGTCAGACAGATAACAAATATCTTCAGGCTTCTGAGCCAGATGATTTCTGTTATAACTCTTGAAATTGGTTTAAATGAAACTGTAGACAGCAGGTGAATTAATGAGTGTAAGTATTTGTCAATAAAATTTTATTCACAAAAAGCCAGAAGGCAGGCCCCATTCTGTGGCATGGGCCACTCCTCTAGATCCTAAGATACTTCCATTCTAAAGTCCTAGACTACCCTGCACTTCCTCCTTGAAGATGAAACAGAACTTTCTGTGTTCTTTCAACATCTCTCATTTTCTCTGAGTCTTTTCTTTTTGGGAAGTCTAATTGTTTTCTCTTTCCTAAATGTGTTTCAAGTTAAACGCACAATTACACAACAGCTGTTGCATAACATGCAGAGAGTGCTACAGCCAGGCCCAAACAGCTGTGTTTTTCTTTTTTCTTTTTTTTTAACCCTCAGCTTCACAGTTGTTTGCAGATTCAAACACTGGTTTATTTGATGTCCAGGCAGTGAGTGCTCTAGGCTTCATAACACTCTTGCATGTCATCGCATTCTTTAGAAGAGCACATCTTTGTATTTTTTTAATAATTACATAAGAATAGTCTCTTTAAAACAGGCATTACTGAGTGTAGGTAAAAGCAGCAGCTTTGGAGACAGATTACTGCACCTACTCATTTAATTTCAACAAATATTTACTAAGTATTATTTATGCACCATTAGTTCTTTAACCTTATTCTCACATGAAGGGCAGATCTGTTCTACCCACAAGCCCCAAGATCTAAGATCTATACTTCTGCGTGAAGTGTTGCCTGGGTCAGGCTTTATTTTCTACAATAATGTATATTCCTGGGAGTGGTTACATGGGTGAGAGACCTTTTCTTTTCTTCCCCACTTTGTAAGGAGAAAACAGCTTTGATGAGCATGGGGGTGTGAGCCATGTACGTGAAGCTCAAGTCTGGACTCAGGTTTGTGTGTTTCTATTGTACAGCAGGCTTAACCAGCAGAGGGACTCAAACTTTAACTTGCTTTAAACTTCTTAGAAGAAAACTGCATGAACCGTTAAGTGTACAATTCAATAAATAGCTGTTAAAGGAGAAGAAGACAATCATCATCCGGGGCAAGAAATAAATGTCAGAACTTGACAGTCCACGCATGTACACTTCTGTCTGCTCTTCCCTTTTATTCCTCCTCCCACGAATTATTAGAATCCTAGCTTCAAGCGCGCCATGCTCTTCTCCCTGCTGATGTTGAACCTGATGTAATCATACTGCACAAAGAGAATGTTTTCACAATGGAAATCCAAGGACTGCCAACTAATCTGGAAAGTTAGGTAAAGCATGGTTGTGAGGGAAGAATGTTTTTCATAAAGTTCTTCCCACCTGAGTGTAATCGGAGAGATAGGTTTACCATCTGATAAATGTAAACCAACAAGCGAAAAATAAGCAGTCATGAGTTGGCACTTTTGTCAGCTGAGGTTTTTCATCAGAATCAGATGAAATATGTGAAAGTACAGAGAAATGGCCCTGTTCCTCCAAGATTTGTCAAAGTGTAGTGATAGCACTTAGAAATGGATATCCACATGCTAGAAATATTCCACACCTTCTTCAAGTTTTCTTACCTCTAGACATTCATTTCAAGAGAACAAATGCACATAAGTTTTCAACAAGTAGATCCCATGGGGATTTTTTCAGTTTTATTTTATTTTATTTTAATTTTTTTAAGACAGAGTATCAACATGAGATCCTTCCTGTCTCAGCTTCCTAAGAAACTGGGGCTGCAGATGTATAGCTCTGTGCCTGGCCAGCATCTTTAGTAGTGTTTCCTAAATAGAAAAATATCTCTAATGATTAGGTTAAAAAAAAAAA
>PVIC010019829.1:0-30171 GCA_004025085.1 Thryonomys swinderianus | reverse complement strand
AAATAAAAAAAAAAAAAAAAAAAAAAAAAAAAAAAAAAAAAAAAAAAAAAAAAAAAAAAAAAAAGCTTCTGAATAGCAAAAGAAACCACTGGCACTACTAAAAGACAACCAACAACATGGGAAAAAAATCTTTACTACCTGTTTCTTAGACAAAGGGCTAATACCTAGAATATATAAAGAACTTAAACAAATCAGTCCCCCCAAGTTTAAAGACCCAGTTCAAAAATGGGCATCTGAAGTGAACAGACACTTCTCAAAGGCAGAAGCCAAAGCAATCAAGAAGCGTGTGAAGAAATGCTCAACATCACTGGTCATTTCAGAGATGCAGATGAAAACAACACTGAGATTTCATCTCACTCCACAAAGAATGGCTACTATTGCAAAATTAACTAGAAATAAATGCTGTTGAGGCTTCAGGAAGAAAGGAACTCTTCTATTCTGTTGGTGGGAATGTAAATTTGTGCAACTATTGTGGAAATCAGTGTGGAGATTTCTCAGAAAACTAGGATTAGAGAACACATTTGACTCTGCTATTCCCCTGCTAGGAATACACTCTAAATAATTAAAAGAATTAGGCTGCAGGCCACCATCCATTTCCGGTGGACTGAGGGAGCGGTGCAGACCCGGCTGCGGGGCACCATCCATTTCCAGCGGACTGAAGGCCGCCCACCGGCCCACTGTATCCCGGAGTTGTGCAGTGAGGAGTCAGGTAAGGACCCTGGGATCCAGCTGCACCACGGAGGGTTGAGGGCCTCCTCCAGCCCCAACCCCACCCCGGAGTTGTGTTGTGAGGACCCAGGCCTAGGGGAGCTGGAGCCATCTCCTGCATCCCTCCATAGGAGGCGTGCTCCTGGAGCCACAGACACAAGGCAAGTTTAAAAAAAGGGGGGTCTAGCTTCTACTTTGCCATCTACTCCTAGATCCCTTTATTCACGTCTTGTCCCCACAACCTCTCCTATCCTCCTGTCAGAAGCAATACCCAGAAGTAAAAGATTCTTAGGCTGCCCTATTTCTTATTCTGTACTATTATAAGAATCTGTGCAAAGCCTCCAACAGTCTAACAGCATAGAATTGGTACTGTTGTACATATGCCCTTTTATCCTGTATTACCCACTGGCATATATGAGGTTCTAGGGTATAGGAGATCTTCTTAAATCTGATAACCCTATTTCCTTCTACTCCTATCTCCCTACCTCCCTGATTCCCCAGTGACCTTTAATTCACAAAGGGTTTGGGGACTGCATTTATGATCTGTATGGTGTATGCACATTGTTGATTAATTCTAAATTTTGGCATAGGAAAAAAGAGGTAACTCATAAGATTAAAGTCTCTAGAATAGAATTTAACAAAGCTTTTAATCTTATTTACTGCGTTTAATACTGATATTGGCATTTATTGTATTATGGTAACATATATGATGTGATTGTTCTGCTCAAATACCTCCCACGATGTGTCAGAAGTGAGAACTTGCAAGGGTCATTACAGATTCAAGGAGGACCCCCCAGGAAAGTGCTGCATCCAAAGGGTCCCAGATAATAGAAAGAGACCTGCAACAAACATTGCCCTGTCATCAGACAAAGAAGAGCATTAATAACAACAAAAGAGTAGAAATGAGAAAATAAACAAAAAACTAGACACAAAGACCACCACCACAGGGAAATTCAGAGAAAAGGGAAATAGGGCAAACTGAAACTCAAACACCAGGACTCTTGGAGATGGAACTAAATCAGATCTAGTAAAATGGAAAGCAGAACTCATCTCTGAGATCAAAAGAGAGATACTATCCACAGTGAAAGACATCATTAAAGAAGAGATCAGTGAGATGATAGAATCCAAGATAGCATAGGCAATGGAACCTCTTAAACAGCTTCAAGAAGAGCCCCAGGGAATGACTAAGGAGAAGGAAAGCTTGTGCAGTAGGATGAATGAAGCAGAGAACCAAATCTCAGACCTAGAGGACAGCATAGCAGCCAACGAGCAGGAAAGGTATAATCTATGGAAAACAACAAGGGACCATGAGAAATCAATTCAACAGCTTCTAGATGACTCAAAGAAAAATAACATAAGACTGATTTGAATCACTGAGGAAGCAGGAGACAGTGTAAAAGACATAAAAAAGCTATTGTCAGAGATAGCAAAAGAAAACTTCACAGGACAAGATATAGACATACAGATAAATGAGGCTTACGGACTCCAAAACATCGCAACATAAAAATACCTACACCTAGACACATAATTATCAAGGTTCCAGATTACAACAAAAGAATGAAATAATGAAAACAGTGAGAGAAAGGAAGAAAATCACCTACAAAGGGAAGCCCATTAGGATCACAGCAGACTTTTCAACACAAACACTAAGTGCAAGGAGAGTGAGGAGGAAAGTATTTCAAGCATTGCAGGAAAACAACCTCCAACCTAGACTGTTGTATCCTGCAAAACTATCTTTCAGAATAGACGGGGAAATAAGATGTTTCCATGATAAAGAACACCTGAAAAAACTTCACAAATACGAAACCAGCACTCCAAAACATCCTAAAGAACATCCTGGAAAAAAACCACAGGAAATTCCATAAGTATGAGACCCAGGAGAGTGAATTCATTGGGGCAAACAAAAAACTAAAAGGAAAAGAGGAAAAGCAAAGAAGAAAAGAACCAAGAAGAGGGAAACATGGCAGCTCTGAATATGTCCATATCAGTCATAATCATTAATGTCAATGGCCTCAAAGGGCCAATTAAAAGACACAGACTAGCAGATTGGATCAAGAAGCAAGATCCTATAATCTGCTGTACACAGGAAAAACACCTGATTCAGAAGAAAACCGACAGACTGAAAATAAAAGGTTGGAAAACAATCCTCCATGCCACAGGAAACTGCAAAAAAGCAGGAATGGCTATCTTGTTTGCAGATAAAATAGTTTTCAAACCCAAACTGATTAAAAGAGATAAAGAAGGTCACTATAATCTCCTACAAGGAACTATCCAAGAGAAAGAAATAACAATCATAAATATTTATGCAATGAATTCTAATGCACCCAACTATATAAAACAAACATTACTGGACATGAAAAGCCAGTTATCCATGAATACAATAGTCACAGGGGATTTGAATACTCCATTGTCACAAATTGACAGATCAACTGGACAAAGAATCAATAAGGAAATACTTGAGCTAAATCAACCTATGGAGCAAATAGATTTATTAGATGCCTACAAAATTTTTTACCCTTCAAAGTGAGAATATACCTTCTTCTCAGCTGCTCATGGATCATTCTCCAAAATAGATCACATTCTAGTCCATAGAACAAGCTTAAGTAGATGCAAAAGAATCAGAGTTATCCGCTGCATGCTATCAGACCATAGTGCATTGAAACTGCAGCTGAATAGCAGAAGAAATTCCAAGATCCCCACAAACACATGGAAATTGAAAAATACTCTGTTAACCAACCAATGGGCCACAAAAGAAATTAAAGAAGAAATTAAACAGTTCCTACAACCAAACGACAACCCCAGCACAACATACAGGAATTTATGGGACACAATGAAAGCAGTTCTGTGAGGGGAATTCATAGCACTGTATGCCTACACTCGGAAAATAGAGCAATGTGAGATAATCTAATGATGAACCTCAGACAACTAGAAAATGACGAGCAACACAAACACAAAGCACATACTAACGAGGAAATTATAAAGATCAGAGCAGAAATTAATGCAGTGGAGACAAAGAGAACAATACAAAGAATCAATGAATCAAACAGGTGGTTCTTTGGATGGATAAATAAGATCGACAGACCCTTAGCCAACCTTATCAAACAAAGGAAGGAAAAGGCTCAAATCCATGCTATGAGGAATGAAAATGGGGATATCAGCACAGACCCAGAAGAAGTCCAAGGGATCATAAACACATATTTTGAAAATCTATACTCCAAGAAGATGGAAAATCTAGAAGAAATGGATAAATTCCTAGACTCATATGAACTTCCAAAGCTGAATGAAGAGGATATAAAAATGTTAAACAACCCGGTATCAATCTGTGAAATTGAAAATGTAATTAAAAAAAACCTACCAACATAGAAAAGTCCTGGTCCTGAGAGCGTCACTGCTGAATTCTACAAAACTTTTAAAGAAGACTTAATACCAGTATTTCTCAATCTCTTTAATGAAATCAAAAGGGAAGCAGTACTCTCAAAATCATTCCTTGAAGCAACTATCACCTTGATTCCAAAGGCAGGGAAAGATCCCAGCAAAAACGAAAACTACAGGCCAATCTCTCTAATGAACATTGACACAAAAATCCTCAATAAGATACTTGCAAACATAATACAGAGAGTTATCAAGAAAATCATACAGCCTGATCAAGTCGGATTTATCCCAGGGATGCAAGCCTGGTTCAACATATGTAAATCAAGTAATGTAATATACTATATTAACAGACTCAAGGACAAAAACCATATAATTATTTCAATAGACGCAGAAAAAGCATTTGACAAAATAAAACACTAATCTATGATCAAAACCCTACAGAGAATTGGAATCGATGTATTTATCTCAATTTAATACAAGCTATTTGTGAGAAACCAACAGCCAGAATCATACTTAATGGGCAAAAACTGAAACCTTTTACACTAAGGTCAGGAAAGAGACAACGATGCCCATTGTCACCACTCTTGTTCAATATACTACTGGAAACATTAGCCATAGCAATCAGGCAGGATAATATATGAAAGGAATAAAGATCGGAAAGGAAGAAGTTAATCTGTCATTATTTGCTGATGATATGATACTCTATCTAGAGGATCCCAAAAACTCAACCAAAAGACTGCTAGACTTAATTACCAAATTTGGTAGTGTTCCTGGATACAGGTTCATTGCTAAAAACTCAACAGCCTTTGTCTGCACAAACAACAGACTCACTGAAAGAGAAATGGGGGAGTCAATCCCTTTCACAGTAGCACCCAGAAAAATGAAATATCTAGGAATCAATCTAACAAAGGAAGTGAAAGTCCTCTACTCTGAAAAGTATAGGACTCTGAAAACCGAGATAGAAAAGGAAATCAGAAAGTGAAAAGATATCCCTTGTTCCTGGGTCTGGAGAACCAACATCGTCTAAATTGGCTATACTCCCACAACTACTACATAGATTCAATGCAATTCCAATTGAATTTCAAATGGTATACTTCACAGAGTTAGAGAAAATAATACAAAAATTCATCTGGAAACACAAGAAACCTAGAATAGCAAAAGCAATTCTAAGCAATAATGACATGGCAGGGGGTATTACAATCCCCAATTTAAAACTCTACTATAAAGCTGCTGTGATAAAAACTGCATGGTACTGGCAAAGTAACAGACCTGAGGACCTGTGGAATAGATTAGAAGACCCAGAAACATCTCTAGATACACTAACCCACCTTATCTTTGACAACGGAGGCAAACATCCCCAGTGGAAGAAAGACAGCCTCTATAGCAAATGTTGCTGGAAAAACTGGGCTTCAGCCTGCCAAAAGCTAAAGCTAGACCTATCTCTTTCACCATGCACAAAACTAAACTCACAGTGGTTACAAGACTTAAACGTTAAAACAGAAACAATAAGCCTGCTGGAAAACAGGCTAGGTAAAACTCTTGGAGACATTGACTTAGGCAGAGACTTTATGAATAAAACCTCCCTAGCACAAGAACTAGCAGAAAGAATCAACAAATGGGATCTCATTCTACTGAAAAGCTTCTGTACAGCCACAGAAGTCACTGGCACTGCTAGAAGACAACCAACAACATGGGAAAATAATCTTTACTAGCTGTTTATCAGACAAAGGGCTATTATCTACAATATATAAAGAACTCAAACAGATCAGCCTCCCCATGTTTAAAGACCCAATTCAAAAATGGGCATCTGAAATGAACAGACACTTCTCAGAGGCAGAAGTCAAAGCAGCCAAGAAGCATATGAAGAAATGTTCAACATCACTGGTCATTTGAGAGATGCCAATGAAAACGACACTGAGATTTCATCTCACTCCATGAAGAATGGCCGCAATCACAAAATCAACTAACAATAATTGCTGACATGGCTGTGGGGAGAAAGGAACCCTTCTTCACTGTTGTTGGGATTGCATATTTGTGCAACCATTGTGGAGATCCGTGTGGAGATTTCTCAGAAATCTAGGACTAGGGGTCCCATTTGACCCGGCCATCCCCCTGCTAGGAATTTACCCAAAAGAATTTAAAAACTCACATTGGAAAGACACATGTACACCTTTGTTCATAGCAGCTCAGTTTGTGATAGCTCAATCTTGGAAACAACCCAAATGTTCATCAACTGGAGATTGGATAAAGAAGATGTGGTTTTTTTAATAAAATGCAGTATTACTCTGCCATAAAGAATGACAAGATCGATCCATTTAGGTGCAAATGGAGACACCTGGAGGATATACTAATAAGTGAAATCAATAGATCACAGATAGACAATTTCCAGATCTTCTCTTTGGCATGAACACCTGTAGATGCAAATGAGCTCTAGAAAGTATGACCTTTTATAGAGTGGAAAATTTCTATAGGAAACTTGGTGTGGGAATATGATGAGGGGAAGGACCAAATATGATACAGAAAGAAAATAAAAGAGCATGTATAAAGGAGGTGAGGAGGTGTGGCTGGGTAGGGATATGGGTAAAAATGAGAATTAACTGGTGTCACATACTGGTACAAATTCCCCGACGTTATACGTGATTTTGAGATGTATATGAATTGTACCAATAAAGATTTCAATTTAAATAAAAAAGAATTATACCATAAAGTCAAATGTGTACCCCTGCTCATAGCAACTCAATTTTTGATAGCCCAATCTTAGCAACAACCTATTTGCCCATCAACTGGAGACTGGATAAAGAAGGTGTGCTTTATTAATTGAATGGATTGTCATAAAGAAGGAAACATTTGAGTCATTTATGCACAAATGGACAGACCTTGAACATACACTAATAAGTGAAATAAATAGATCAAAAATATTTAAATACCATGTCTTATCTCTTGTATGGGAACCTGTGGGTTTAAATGAATTATAGAATGTATAATAGATTTTATGAAATCAGAAAATTCAAAGAGAAATCAGTAGGGGTAAGTAGTGAGGAGAAAGAATAAATATGATTTAAGGAGAAAATAAAACACATATATAGGGGCAAGGGGTTGTGAGTGGGTAGGGATATAGGTAAAAATGAGAATATGTCATGTCATATACTGGTACAAATTCTCCCATGTTGAGTGTAATTGTGAGTTGTATGTAAAATGTACCAATAAAGAATTCAATTTTAAAAATACTGTAGAGTCACCTGGGAGTGATGCAGACTCAGCTACACCAGGTGCCATTGCGTTTCTGGCGACCGCAGACTGAGGGCTGCCCACTGGCCACTGCCCTGGAGCAGCACTGACTCAGTTACCTCAGGAGCCATTCCGTTTCGAGCGGCAGACTGAGGACTGCCCACTGGGCAACTGTACCCCAGAGTGGCATGGACTCAGCTACCTCCAGCGCCATTTCATTTCCGGTGGCAGCAGAGGACTGAAGCCTGCCCACTGGCCCGGATCACCCCAGAGCTGTGCAGTGAGGAGTCAGGTACAGACACCGGGCAACTTCCCCACCACAGAGGATTGAGGGCCTCCTGATGGCCCCAACCCCATGCCTGGGCTGTGTTGTGAGGACCCAGGTCCTAGAGGAACCAGAGCCATCGCCTACGTCCCTCCACAGGAGGGGCACTCCTGGAGACAGACTGAGATACCAGGCAAGATAAAGAAATGAATCTATCTCCTATTTTGCAATCTACTCCTAGATTCTTATATTCACATCTTGTCCCCAAAACCTCTCCTATTTTCCTATCCGAAGCAATACCCAGAAGTAAAAGACTCTTAGGCTGCCCTATTTCCTCTTCTGTACTATTACAAGAAGGTGGGAAAAGTCTCCAATGGTCTTATACCATACAGTTGGTACTGTTTCATATACGCCCTTTTATTCTCTATTACTCTCTCGTATATGTGGAGTTCTAGAGTATAGGTGATCTTCATAAATCTGCTAACCCTATTTCATTCTCATTCTGCCTCCCTACCTCCGTGATTGCACTCTGACCTCTTATCCTCAAAGGGTTCAGGGGATACATTTATGATCTACATGTTGTATACACATTGCTGATTAATTCTAAATTTTGGCATATGGATATAGAGGTAACTCATAAGCTCAAAGTATTCAGAACAGAGTTTAACAAAATTTTTATCTTATTTACTGTGTTTATTACTGATATTGGCATTTACTGTATTATGGCAAAAACATGATGTGATTGTTCTGCTCAAATACCTCCTGTGATGTGTCAGAACTGAGAACTCTCAAGGGTCATTACAGATCCAAGGAGGACCCCCCCAGGAAAGTGCCAAATCCAAAGGTCCCCAAATAATAGAAAGAAACCTGCAACAAACATTGCCCTGTCATTAGGCAAAGAAGAGCATTAGTAACAATGAAAAAGTAGAAATGAGAAAATACACAAAAAAACAGACACAAATATCACCACCACAGGGAAATTCAGAGAAAAGGGAAATAGGGCAAACTGAAACTCAAACACCAGGACTCTTGGAGATGGTAACTAAAGCAGATCTAGTAAAATGGAAAGCAGAACTCATCTCTGAGTTTAAAACAGGGATACTGTCAACAGTGAAAGACATCATTAAAGAAGAGATCAGCGAGATGATAGAATCCAAGATATAGAAGCAATGGAACCTTTTAAACAGCTTCCAGCAGAGCTCCAGGGAATGATGGAGAATGAAAGCTTGCAAAGTAGGATGAATGTAGCAGAGAACCGAATCTCAGACCTAGAGGACAGCATAACAGCCAACGAGCAGGAAAGATATAATCTATGGAAAAGATCAAAGGACCATAAGAAATCAATTCCACATCTTCTAGAGGAATCAAATAAAAATAATACAAGACTGATTGGAGTCACTGAGGAAGCAGGAGACAGTGTAAAATAAATAAAAAAGCTAATGTCAGAGATAACAACAGAAAACTTCACAGGAAAAGAAATAGACATACAGATAAATGAGGCCTATCGGAGTCCAAAACACCATGACATAAAACTATCTATACACAGACATATACTTATCAGGGTTCCAGATGCAAAAAAAAAAGCAGTGAGAGAAATGAAGAATATCACCTACAAAGGGAAGCCCATTAGGATCACAGCAGACTTTTCAACACAAACACTCAACGCAAGGAGAGCCTGGAGGGAAGTATTTCAAGTATTGCAGGAAAACAACCTCCAAACAAGACTGTTGTATCTTAAAAAACAATCTTTAAGAATAGACGGAGAAATAAGATACTTCCATGATAAAGAACTCCTGAAAAACTTCACAAATATGAAACCTGCCCTGCAAAACATCCTAAAGAACATCTTGGAAAAAAACACAGAAAATTCCATACCCACAAGACCCAGGAGAGTGAATTTATTGGGGCAAACAAGAAACTAATACAAAAGGGGAAAAGTGAACAAGAAAAGAACCAAGAACAGGGAAACATGACAGCTCTGAATATGTCCATATAAGTCATAACCATTAATGTCAATGGACTCAATGGGCCAATGAAAAGACACAGACTAGCAGATTGAATCAAGAAGCAAGATGCTACAACCAGCTGCATACAGAAAACACACCTAATTCAGAAGGAAACCCATAGACTGAAAAGAAAATGTTGGAAAACAATCCCTCCATGCCACAGGAAACTGCAAAAAAACAGGAGTGGCTATCTTGTTTGCAGATAAAATAGATTTCACACCCAATCTTATTAAAAGAGATAAAGAAGGTCACTATATTCTCATACAGGGAACTATCCAAAAGGAAGAAATAACACTCATAAATATTTATGCACCAAACTCTAATGAAGCCAAATATACAAAAAAAAAAAAAACATTACTGGACATGAAAATCCAGTTAACCATGAATACAATAGGGGTAGGGGATTTTAATACTCCACTGTCACAAATTGACAGATCAACTGGACAAAGAATCAATGAGGAAATACTTGAACTAAATCAAAATTTTGAGCAAATGGACTTATTAGATGCCTACAGAATTTTTCACACTACAAAGTGAGATTATACCTTCTTCTCAGGTGCTCATGGATCATTCCCCAAAATACATCACATTCTAGTCCATAGAACAAGCTAAAGGAAATGCAAAGGAATCAAAGTTATGCCCTGCATACTATCAGACCATAGTGTCTTGAAAGTGGAGCTGAATAGCAGAAGAAATTCCAAGACCCTCACAAACACATGGGAATTGAAAACCACACTGTTACCCACACAATGGGCCACAAAAGAAATTAAAGAAGAAATTAAACAGTTCCTACAACTAAACGACAACCCCAGCACAACATACAGGAATTTATGGGACACAATGAAAGCAGTTCTGCAAGGGAAATTCATAGCAGTGAATGCCTATACACGGAAAATAGAGCAAAGTGAAATAAACAATCTAATGATGAATCTCAGACAATTAGATAAAGAGAAGCAAAACAAATCCAAAGCACATACTACAGAGGAAATTATAAATATCAGAGCAGAAATTAATGCAATGGTGACAAAGAGCAATACAAAGAATCAATAAATCAAAGAGTTGGTTCTTTAAAAAGATAAATAAGATCGACAGACCCTTAGCCAACCCTGTCAAACAAAGGAGGGAAAAGGCTCAAATCCATGCTATAAGGAATGAAAATGGGGAAATCAGCACAGTCCCACAGCAAGTCGAAAGGATCATAAATGCATACTTTGAAAATCTATACTCCAAGAAGATGGAAAATCTAGAAGACATGGATAGATTCCTAGACACATAAGAACTTCCAAAGCTGAATGAAGAGGATATAAAAATGTTAATCAACCTGATATAATTCTGGGAAATTGAAAATGTAATGAAAAACCTACCAACAAATAAAAGCCCTGGTCCTGACGGCTTCACTGCTGAATTCTACAAAACTTTTAAAGAAGGCTTAATACCATTACTTCTCAATCTCTTTAATGATACTGAAAGCAAGCAGTACTCCCCAAATCATTCCTTGAAGCAACCATCACCTTGATTCCGAAAGCAGGGAATGATCCCACCAAAAGAGAAAACTACAGGCCAATCTCTCTAATGAACACTGACACAAAAATCCTCAATAAAATACTGGCAAACAGAATACAGAGAGTTATCGAGAAAATCATACACCATGATCAAGTCAGATTTATCCCAGGGATGCAAGGCAGGTTCAACATACATAAATCAATCAATGTAATACACTATATTAAGAGACTCAAGGACAAAAAATATGTGATTATCTCAATAGATGAAAAAAAAAGCATTTGACAAAATCCAACACCATTTATGATCAAAACCCTACAGAGAATTGGAATCAATGGACTTTATCTCAATTTAATACAAGCTATTTATGAGAAACCAATAGCCAGCATCATACTTAATGGGCAAAAACTTAAACCTTTTACACTTAGGTCAGGATTGAGAAAAGGAAGCCTGATATCACAATTCTTGTTCATTATAGTGCTGGAAACAGTACCCATAGCAGTCAGGCAGGACAAAGATACAAAAGGAATAAGGATCAAAAAGGAAGAAGTTAAACTGTCATTATTTGCTGATGATATGACATTCTATCTAGAATATCCTAAAAACTCAACCAAAAGACTGCTAGACATAAATACCAAATTTGGTAGTGTTCCTGGATACAGGGTCAATGCTGAAAAATCAACAGCCTTTGTCTGCACAAACAACAGACTCACTGAAAGAGAAATGGGGGAGTAAATCCCTTTCACAGTAGCACCCAGAAAATTGAGCTATCTAGGAATCAACCTAACAAAGGAAGTGAAATACCTCTACTCTGAAAGCTACAGGACTCGGAAAACTGAGATAGAAAAGGAAACCAGAAAGTGGAAAGATATCCCTTGTTCCTGGGTAGGGAGAACCAACATCGTCAAAATGGCTATACTCCCACAACTACTATATAGATTCAATGCAATTCCAATTGAAATTCCAATGCTGTACTTCACAGAGCTAGAGAAAATAATACAAAAATCCATCTGGAAATACAAGAAACCTAGAATAGCTAAAGCAATTCTAAGCAAACATGACATGCCAGAGGCTATTACAATCCCCAATTTACAACTCTACTATGAAGCTGCTGTGATAAAAACTGCATGGTACTGTCAAAGTAACAGACCCAAGGACCAGTGGAATAGATTAAAAGACACAGAAACAACTCCGGATACACTAAGCCACCTTGTCTTTGACAAAGGAAGCAAACATCCCCAATGGAGGAAGGACAGCCTCTTTAAGAAATGTTGCTGCAAAAACTGGGCTTTAACTTTCTAAAAGCTAAAGCTGAATCTATGTCTTTCACCATACACAATACTAAACTCACAATGGATACAAGTCTTAAACATTAAAACAGAAACTGTAAGCCTGCTGGAAATCAGGCTAAGTAAAACTCTTGGAGACATTGGCTTAGGCAGAGACTTTATGAATAAAATGTCTATAGCACAACTATTAGCAGAAAGAATCAACAAATGGGATCTCATCCTCCTGAAAAGCTTCTGCACAGCAAAAGAAGTCATGGGCACTGCTAGAAGACAACCAACAACATGGGAAAAAATCTTTACTAGCTATTCATCAGACAAAGGACTATGATCTACAATATATAAAGAACTCAAACAGATCAGCCTCCCCAAGTTTAAGGACCCAATTCAAAAATGGGCATCTGAAATGAACAGACACTTCTCAGAGGGAGAAGTCAAAGCAGCCAAGAAGCATATGAAGAAATGTTCAACATCACTGGTTATTCAAGAGAAACAAATGAAAACAACACTGAGATTTCATCTCACTCCACAAAGAATGGCTGCTATCACAAAATCAACCAACTATAAATGCTGGCATAGCTGTTGCTGCTATTGCAGACTTGTACAACCATTGTGTAGATCCGTGTGGAGATTTCTCAGGAATCTAGGACTAGGGGTCCCCTTTGACCCTGCTATCCCCCTGCTAGGAATATACCCTAAAGAATTTTAGAAATCATATTGGAAAGACACATATACACCCTTGTTCAAAGCAGCTGAGTTCATGATAGCTCAATCTTGGAAACAACCTAAATGCCCATCAACTGGAGACTGGATAAAGAAGTTGTGTTTTTTTTTTTATAAAAATGGAGTATTAGTCTCCCATAAAGATTGACAAGATTGATTCATTTTTGTGCAAATGGAGACACCTGGAGAATATACTAATAAGTGAAATAAATAGTTCACACATAGGCAAATACCGGATCTTCTCTTTGATTTGAACACCTGTAGATGCAAATGAGCTCTAGAAAGTATGACAGCTTTTATAGAGTGGGAAATTTCCATAGGAAGTCTGGTGTGGGAACCTAATGAGGGGAAGGAATAAATATGATTCAGAAAGAAAATAAAAGGCTATGTATAAAGGGGGTGGGGAGGTGTGGGTGGGTAGGGATATGGGTAACAATGAGAATTAATTTTTGTCATATACTGGTACAAATTCCCCAATGTTATGCTTGATTGTGAGATGTATATAAATTGTACCAGTAAAGAATTCAATTAAAAAATAGTGTGGAGTAGCTTGTAAAAAAAGCAAACTATAGATTTTCTTTAAAAAGTTGAATGGTTTATTCCATCTTTTGAATAAAAATAATCATATTTATGCTTATGAATATACTTAGATGATACTTTAAAAGAGAATATAAAGAAAAACATTTAAAAATCAATCACTAAATTCAGATGTATTTTTCTATAGTTGACTTTGTTTTTATAGATGTATAGTGCATGGAGTGGGCTGTTGTGGACAAATGAGGCTTCTTTCCTCCATTTTCCAACCATGGTTTTGCACTTGGAATGTTTGACTGTGGTGCTTCATTCTGATAATACATTTCAAGTATTTTTTTCTATATGTTTCAACATACAGATAATAAAACCATTTTATTTGTCTACTAAGTACGTAGAGTACCTTATATCTGAGAGAAGAGATATATGAGTTAGTACATCAATAAGATAATAATACAGATGCAGAAGTGTGGTTATTTTTCACCTTTTGCTTGTGCATAGTGACTCTGGTCACTTCTAGGTCTATCAGAAATGGCCATAGACTCTTTAGAGGGCATAATATATATCCTACACAACTACTTCATAATTATTCTCCTACTGACCAAACCTGAAACAGATGACATCAACTAAAACTTCAGCCTGGAACATCCATAAGCAAATCTGCAATACCATTGAAATTAAGGTACAGTGATAGGTGATATTAATTCATAAAAGCGACCTCTATGTGTGTCTGACACTTTATTTTGCAGGTGAAAATCTTTCTCCAATTGATACAGAAGTACTGGACTACTACACAGTTTCAGTCAGGGCTCAATATCTATTCATCCTTTAAAACTAGCTCTGGAGAGGGCCAGAGGATTAGCTCAGTGGTTCTGGCGCCTGCCTCGCAAGCGCAAGGTACTGAGTTAGATCCCCGGTAACCACATATAATGCTGGGTGTGGAGACACACCCACCAACAATCAACACCACATACTACAATGCTGGACGTGGTGGCTCACACCTGTAATTCCAGCACTTAGGAGGCAGAGACAGGAGGATTGCTGAGTTCGCAGAGGCTTGTCTGGGCACCATAGTGAGCTCAGGGCCCACCTGAACTACAAAGTGAGACCCTGTCTCAAAAAGCAAAAAAAAAAAAAAAAAAAAAAAAAAAAAAAAAAAAAAAAAAAAAAAAAAAAAAAACTAGCTCTGGAGATTGTTCTATGGAGCTGACAGGATCATCTTAGACATGTGTGATTTACTACTTCTTGATCATTTTGTGTGTCTTTAGAGCCCTTTCATTTATTTATTATTTAAGTCACCTATTACATTCTTTATTATGCAAAAGTAGTTTATTAGAGGTTTACTTTGTAACTGTTTACCCACTTCTTTTTTGATATTGAACAAGAAAACATACCAAGAATAAAATTTTATCCAGGAACAGTTATTGTACACGTCTCCTGGGCACAACACAGTGGTAAACTCCTTGGACAAATGCAAAGAAGAGAAAGATAAGAGCCCTATTGAGGTTTGTTTTACTATCCTATAGATAATGTCTAGTCCTATAGACAGTATCTACCCTGTAGACAATATCTAGTCCAAAGAAAGGCTTATTTTATCTTGGTGCAGGTCATTCAGTCAGTAAGTTACAAAGTTACATATGCTTTGTGGTTCTGTTCTTAAGGCTTCTAACCTTTCCCCAATGATAAGGGAACACTGGGTTTTAGTCATGTGCACAAGTGAGGAAGAAAGACCCAATGGAGCCGAGCTTGGACACTGGTCTGCAGTGTGTAAGAAGGGCATAAAGCACATTATGATGCCTCTTCTCAACTCTGAAGGAGTTATAATTAAGTCTCTTTTCAGGTGGGAAAGTCAGGAGTATTTAAATCGTTCATCCACAGCAGGTGAAAATAATTACCCAACTTTTGTTTATTGATTGTTCACTGAAGATGATCAAGAGAAACACTAATACATAAACATTACCAAAACAACATTGCCAAAACAAGACATTTTGAAGTTTCCCATAAATTGCAGCAAAGGAAAAGATCTGGACCCCTCACCAGGGCCACATTAACAAAAATTCTTGACAGGGAACCAAAATGGTATTGTGCTTGAGAGCATGAGGAAAGATGTGGTGATAGAATCTATTAAAATTTTAATAAAATAATATATTAATTAAAGACATGAAATTAAATTTCAGAAAGCACGTGTCCCAGACCTGGCTCTGCCACTGGTTTACTGAGTCATTTTAGATCAGTCAGTTTATATCAGGCAGTTTGTATCAGTCAGACTCCTGAGTCATGGAGTCCTTAAAAAATTGAGGAATTGAGAGAGGGAGAATAATTCCTACCAATGAGAAAATGCTACTTATATTCCAGCAATGAGAGAAGACAGCATTGGACTTTGCATCTCCTGTAATGTAGGCAGCTATGTAAGAGTATAGAGAGGGAGATAAAGAAATTAAGATAGCATTTTAGACTCAATACGTACAAGGTTGTATAAGGACACATTACAGAATTTAAGTCAATTTTACTGAATCTCTGTCAAATCCAATATTAGGACATACATTTAATAGAGAATATATTGCTAAAAAGTGGCTTTGTAAAAGCTTTAGCAACTGTGTTAAAGTTTTTACAAAGCCATACTTTTTAGCAATATATTAGAGTAATAATTTATAATATATTAGAATAATATATTTTAGCAATATATTAGAGTAATTAAGAAGTAATTAACTTTTTTAAGACAGCTTCTTGTGAACCTTTAGAAGTTCAGCTTACAAACACGAGAACTCTTCAAACACCCTCATTAGAAATTGAATAGGAAATGGCTAAGAATGTATCGAGGTAATATTTACCAGGAAATGCACCCTCATTCTAAACAATCACTCCCTATTCAGCTCTGAATTCTGAATGCTTCCTTGAAACTAAATATATCACTTTCTGCAGTCATGGCTCATTCTGCCTCCTAAAACATCTTTGAATTAATCTCACTGAGAGAAATTAAGAATTGACTGCTAGTTCTCAAGCCTCCCAGCATGTCTGTTTCTGCCACAGTGCATTGTTTCTGAAATTAATGAGCCCTTAGCTTTCATGTTGGCCTAATCACACAACCATTGACTTTTTAAAATTGAATTCTTTATTGGTACATTTTATATACAGTTCACAGTCACACTCAACACTGGGGAATTTGTACCAGTATATGATAGACGTTAATTCTCATTTTTAGCCATATCCCTACCGACCCACAACCTCCCACCCCTTCTATACATGATATTTCTTTTTCTTTCTGAATCGTATTTATTTTGCCAAGAAAGAAAGATGAGTTTGCCACTACCAACCATCTCAAGTGCTTGGGAAATCTCACTACTCCTTGCTGGGCTCATGTTTGTATTAAATTCCATACCAGTTTCTTAATATAGAGCATAATCTACCCACTCTTAGAGGACAATTAGATGACACAGTCCTTAAAATCTTAAACATTTGAAGGTACAGAATACACCTTTGACCAATAATTTCTGAGTACTGACCATTTTTATAAAATACAGTCGAGTCTATACTCAAATTTTGAATTTAAAATGTTCTTTAATGTGAAATGAAATTTAAACATAATAAAAATTTTGAGGAATTTAGCTCCTACTGCTTTTATGGACTACAAGGAATGTATAGAGATCATTTACTTTGATCAAAATAAAGAAAACATAATTATTTATAACAAAGATTTTCAGCATATCAATCTCAGAGGTGATCTGTGGGAACAAAAGTCAAATGTGCCTGAAAAGTAAATTTAGAAAATTACCTCTCAGAATTAAATCATAACTTTAGTTTTGATTCTGGAATTTGGAATTGAAAGACATATCTGAATAAAGTGGAGAGATGAGGAGTGATTTTGGCACAAAGACCCTCTGTTGACAGGCACGATGTCTAGTGATGTCTTTCTTCAGTTTATCAATCAGATCCAGCAGTTTGGGCCGTGAGATTGAAGTAGAGGCACAAGGATAAGTTATTTGAGATTCACACCTACCTTGTTCATCTCTAAAACTGGTAAGTAGTGAGGTACCAATGATGACATACTGGGTTCAAACTTCCTGCTGACATAATTTAGAATAATTCCTGAGTCTTGTTCCATAAATGTTTTTCATTTTACCCTTTTTCTTTCTCTTACTCTCACGCTGCTCTTCAATTATTTGCATAAATAATACACCAGCAAGTCAAAACTTTGTTGCTTAAACCAGTCAAGCTTCTGAAGCCAAGAATCCTAGCCAGTTGAAAGGCTTTGCATGTTAAACTGGGATTTTTATGTTACGACACTTTTCACTTGGGGCCTAAGCTGAGATAAACTTGAGTCTGAGCCAAGTCTACAACCTGAACCCATATACCCTGGAATTTGGGAAGAGGAAGGTTAAGTTTATATTACTGTAATAACCTCAATAGGCATATTAGATTTTAAGCAGGAAAATATTGTTATGGTTTATCATCATCTATATGTGGTATGAGGGATGATACATGGTACTGCCCAGTTAGGAATTCAATTAAGGAATGTTGGAAGACGTTGATTCATGAGGATAGAAAGAATTGCACCTATTATTGACACATGATTTATGAAGCAAATGACCTGAAGTGTCTGAAATCATAATGATGCTGTCCATGTTATTTTAGAAACTTAGGCTTATGTTTCCATGTGTAGATAGACACAGTGTTGCTATATAGACAAATATAAAAAGAAAACACTTCTCAAATACCTATGAATAGTTACAAATAAATAATTATGTTCTTAGAAAGCAAGATAAGACTGTGGAATGGGTAGACTTCTTACCACGTATAACATTCTGATGATACTTTTCATGATTATATTGGAAAATCTTTGTATTTCACAGGAAATGCATTTCTCAGGCTTTCAATATATATGCCAACTTTATGGAGATGTTCTCACAAACCAGCATCATGGTTACCTTTTTGTCTCCTTCGTAAAATACAAAGAAATTTGAAAATAAATAAGACATTGCTTTTGAGCATTTCAAAGCTTATGTGCTTTTTTTTCATAGTGAATATGACTGTTCCTGATAGAAATTATGGACAAGTATACGTTCCTGAAAGTGAAATCACTTTGAATCATAAGAAGTCAAGGGGTTAAGTAAAACACTTTGTCCCTAAAATGACCCTCTCTTTTCCCATCCTTCTAGCAAAGCAAAAGAGACAATACAGATGGACGACTACTAGAATGTTCAGACGAAATAGCCAAATCTCACCCACCCCAATAACTGTGTTCAGAACAAAAAGGATGCATGTTACTGAGACAAAGGTCCAGGGGGACAAGGCACTACTTGTTCAGTTGTGGCCCTGGGCTACTTCCTGTAGTGTTAATAAATTTTTGGTCTCAGACACCATCTCCATTGGTCTGTCATTTATCTCATTGCTCTAGGATGACTTGCCTGAGGAATGAAAATGAGGAAAAGTTAATCACTTATTTATTTGTATATAATAAAATAATGTGTAATTTGTGTTCAAAAGAAGCAGAATCATCCGTGAAATGCAGTTGTCCCCACCCTCATTGCTTCTGTGTGTTTGATTCATTATCTAAAGTGAGTGCACTCTTGTATCTGCTACTGGTACATTTCTTTTACTTCCTCTGCTATCATTCCTGTAGTAATTTTGTAGAGAGACACACACAACATCTACACAATTTAATCATAATTATTTCACTTCGCAACTCAATCATCAAAAAATGGCCGTATGTTAACACTTCTTGGCAAATAAAAGTTTGTAATTCAACTGAAACCTGAAAATGTCCAGCTTTTTAGACTGTATGTTCTTTGGTCTATAGCCTGCGATAGCTCACTTTTTGAGAACAAGTCATTTAAAACAGACCAAGTGGTCCCAGTGAACAAATACACTCTATACCAAAGAGTCAACTAACTATGTATGCATTCAAGTAGTCTTCACACCAGAGCTGAGCAAGAATAAACTGACACAAAGTTGAGTATACAAGATGAAGACATTCTGTGGCCCACTCACACCATTTTGATTTCATGTTCCATGTGAAATTCTTTCCTGTTTAGTGATACTCACATTTAGGTCATAAGTTAACACAGATCAGGTCCAACTCTTCCATAAAGTTTCATTTAGTTAGTCAGATGTACTATACACTCTCTCCTCTTTCAATACATTCATGTGTCTATGATCACAGCTACTCTTAAGCCTACACGTACAGAACAGACAATAGATACAAGCATATTTCCTATCCCTTTACTCTTGAGAATAACTTCTAAGCTGCCAATTTGCAATCCAATACCTGAGGACACATCCATGGAAAGGTTTTCACATCTTCCTCATGGCACTAGGGTGTTGGATTGCAGAACCAAGAACAGAGAACAAAGTCTAAATTACTTTTCTCTCACTTCTGAGATGAAATACCTGACATTCAAAGTCAAACGGGGAAACAGTTTACTTACCTCTCAGTCTGTGAAAGTTTCAGGGCATAATCATCTGGCTCCAAGGCACAAGGCAGAAGGGGACTATGGAAGAGAAACTGTTTATGGTGCTCTTGGGGTAGAAAAAGCGACAAAGCAACCATACCATTGTCTTTCTGCACCTTTTATCTTCTTCAGACTACTGGGAGTGGAGCGATCCCAGACCAAGCACTGGAGTAGTTTACTGACTACACATCCTTCATCCCAGCATCACACTCTCTAGTTTCAGCACATGAGGCATTGAAGATCTTCTAGATCCAAAATCTGACAAGGTAACTTGCACTTGCAGGGACATTGCTACTTTCAATCACCTTTATTGATTCTAAATTCACTTGAGTAGTTTTCCCATTCCTACCACATGAAATTTCCTGAAAAAGTACGTAAAATTATTTATATATCTCAACTTCCCATGTACACTTACTGATCATCACTGATTTGAGGGGACTCTGGACCATGCAATGCTTAAGACAAAGATGAGAGTTCAAGGAATTCCTCTGGAATTAGTATTTAAGGATGGTCTGGAGAGCTTGTTCTGGTTGATATGCAAGAAAAATGGCTGAGGCAAGTTCAAGTTTTAGTATGCATTACAATAGGAGAATAATGTCAAGGGTTTTATTTCTCTGGTTTTTATGTAATTCTTGAATTTATCTGGCAATGTATTCAAGATTATTAAGCTGAAATAATGATTACGGTATATATCTAGTACCTAGAATGCTCTAGAAACTTTTCTCAGAATTTTATTCTGAGCTTGTTGAATTCCCTGTGACTTCTAATCTGTGAAGACTTTTTTTTTTTTTTTTTTTTTTTTTTTTTTTTTTTTTGAGACAGAGTCTCGCTTTGTAGTTCAGGCTGGCCTTCAGCTCACTATGTAGCCCAGGCAAGCCCGGAACTCAGCAATCCTCCTGTCTCTGCCTCCCGAGTGCTGGGATTACAGGCGTGAGCCACCATGCCCGACACTGTAGTATGTGGTATTGATTGCTGGTGGGCGTGAGTCAACACGCCCAGCATTGTGTGTGGTTACCGGGGATTGAACTCAGGACTTTGCGCTTGCGAGGCAGGCACCGGAACCTCTGAGCTAAATCTCCGGCCCGACTTTCTTTTTTTTTTTGAGACAGGGTCTCGCTTTGTAGTTCAGGCTGGCCCTCAGCTCTCTATGTAGCCCAGGCAAGCCTCGAACTCAGCAATCCTCCTGCCTTTGCCTCCTGTGTGCTGGGATTACGGGCATGAGCCACCATGCCCGGCTGTGAAGACTTTTTAAAAATGTCTTTTTATTTTGTTTTGTTTATTGGCTTAGCCTTGAAAGGCTAGAAACATGGTATTTTTAATAAAAAAAAAATGTTCCAAAGGTTCTGTCAGTATTCACTGGGGCTTAAGAAAATCTTGCATCAATTTGAGATCTAAAAACAGAAGAAATGAAGGATGTAAAACACAAACACAGAAGCCCATGTCTCTTTCACCACAGAAAACTGTGTGGTTAGTGGAGTGTGTACAATTATGAACTCAATTGTTAAATCAAAACATATCCCAATCATCCTAGCATGTCACTTTTAATGGACAATGCATTCTCTAACAAAGCAGAGTCTCTGCTAACAACATTGGACTAAATCATCAAAATTCAGAAACTGGTCTATAAAATGTAAATTCCCATAGGACAACATACAATGGTCTGTACTGTGAGCATTAATGGGCAGCCTGTCAGGTCCTTTAATATATGCTGCTGTCACTGAAATACATATGATAATTAGTAAAGTGTTTGGCTTCAGCAGTAAAAAGTATAAAATAAAAAGTTATGACACCTTCTGAATTAATAAAGCCTTCGGTTACACTACATGTTAAATCACATGCACAGATTTAAAAAACCCATAACTGGATACATTCCCTGCAGACATGCTGAGAACTCCCACTAGCTTTTTCTTGTGGCATCGTCCTCTCTAGAAAACCTCAACTGTTACATCTCTGAAGAATCTCAGGATATGAGAATCATCAGATTTCAGCCTTGAATATAAACCAAGGTCTGTAACTTCCTTTAGTCATATTTCTTTTAAGTTCCAAATATGAGAATACTGTTTTTCTAGTACTGTTCAGAAATACCTTCACCCAGAAAGCCATTTTCAATATTTTCTTTGAAGCAAGTCACTGGAAACATAGAATTTGAAAAATGCATACTGAGACAGAAAAGATGGAATAAATAAATCCACCCTCAGTTTGGTTATTGGTATATATCACAGGAGCTGCAAAAGACAAAATATCCAAGGCCTATGCAGGCACATGTATTGCAGCAGTCAATATTACTAAACAGAATAGAGTCAGTGAGTCCCCCTGTTTCTTAGTGTCAAGTTTGGAAAGTGAAGCTTAGCTGATAATTTGGTTATCATCATTAATATTCAGTGAGAGCTTCACCCAGTAGGGATATTCATAAGTTGAGTAGATGAAAGAAAAAGTTTCAGGAGTGGACATCTCCAGGAATAATGACATTTTCCTTTCACCAAGGAATTACATTTTCACCATGAGTTGCTTTTTAATGTTTGTCATCTAATTTAGGGGTCCATTTAGATTAAGAGTTGAAATCCACACAAATTTTCAGTCAATCGTAGGAGTGAGCACATGAATATTTCCTGGAAACTGGACAATTATAAAATAGCATACCTTGTGCCATGCATAAAAGTGAGAGCAGGGGGGTGGAGTATCTTTAGATAACCAAAATGGCACAGGTACACTGGGAATATTTTCCAGTGAAAGAAACTCCTTATGAAGAAGATTCTCCCGGGTAAGGATGTGAGATGAACAAAGCACTCTGACACAGAGCAGAGGATGTTGTGCTTAGGCAGGAAGCACAATGGGAGACAACTGGGCCACAGTTCCCGGAGTATTTATTTTAAATTACTGGAAGTTAAGTCACCCTATTTCCATGGAAAGAAAGGGAAGAGTCTGTCAGCAGATACCTCCAGTTCCTTCTATGTCAGTTTTCAAAATGCGAACATATTTCTGAAGACAATAAGCTTTCTATCTAAAGGTTATTCTGCTGTTGAGTAGCAGTTTCTCTGAGTTAAAAGTTTCATTCATGAGAGTCTGTACTCCTCAAAAATTAGTAAAATGCTCTTCAAGGAAACACTATTACTTGGAACTCATTCCTGATACAATTTAAGAGTGCATGTGACTCAAATTCTATTGTCTCATAGAATTTTCAGCAGCCTTGGCCAAGATGACATCTCGTCATGTGCCTAAATATCTTGTTTAGATGATATAAACATCATTAACCTGACCAAGAATAGCTGATGAATGTTTATGTGTCCATGCTCGTCTCACCTTGCCTTTAATTTTCTTGTCTGGATGATGGAGCATGGTTGAATATTTTACTTTGTAGATTGTTTGAACAAAACAAACCTCTGAATGATAATAATAAGAAGAGCCATCACATCCTCAATAGCAAATGAGATTACTGCATTTTACATGTGTGGTTATATATTTAGTTTTTGATTGAAATAGAGGTAAATGGCCACTTTAGAAACAGTCATAGAAAAAGGATAATTGACCCAAAATTCTATTCTTAGCCTCAGTTATCAGTTTATTCTCTAAAGTGTGCATCTTAACTTAGAACCATACTATTTCTATATGGTTACATGCTACATTATTATTTTAAACTACATAAATTACATCTTTATATATTTAAGCACCATTGAAAATGTAATTTTAAAAATCATGCAGTAGTTTATCAGAGATAACTATTACTGAAATTCAATTAATCAATCACTATTGTTGTTTCTGACCTACTATCAACATAATGAGAATTACATTTTTACGTTCAACCAATTAAAATCTTTAATTTTCTATTAAAATGTAGAAGTAATAATTTACTGTATTTTTTATTGTTAAAATTTTTTGAGAGAAGCAGAATATGTATCACTTTTTTTTTTTTTTTGAGACAGGGTCTCGCTTTGTAGCTCAGGCTGGCTCTGAGCTCACTATGTAGCCCAGGTAAGCCTTGAACTCAGCTATCCTCCTGCCTCTGCCTCCTGAGTGCTGGGATTACAGGAGTGAGCCACCACGCCCAGCATTGTATGTGGTTACGGGGGATCGAACTCAGGACTTTGTGCTTGTGAGGCAGGTGCCAGAACCACTGAGCTAAATCTCTGTTCCCTTAATCCTTTTTTGATGGCTGGCCACTGGTGCAAATCATCAGTCCCTTGGAACAGTAAGTGGAGCTTCCTTACTTGACTAGTACTGATCCTCTGTGCTCTGTCTAGAACCAATTTATAAGTGCTTAGAATGGCAGCTGATGCCATCCAATGTGACCACTGCTTCACTCCACTAGCCTGTATCTCTGTGGGGTCTTGTGGACCATCAGAAGTCAGCAGATAGCTACAGGTTTAGCATCCCCTCCCCTGATGAAAGTTTGGGCTCATGAAAAGGGCATAATCCTTCTGGTTAGTTTTTTTTTTCCCCCTATTCTCTTCATTTCTAGCCTCAGTTACTTCCTGGGTTTGGGGATCCACCCCACCCCCACCCAACCTGCTGTTTTCTGCTTTAGATATGGTAAATTGCAAAGAGATTCTTCCTTTGGTGCTCAAAACTCTGCCATCTTCCTGGAAGTCATTGTTTTTTTCAAAAGTTAACCTGTAGTTTTTTTGTGGAAAATGTATGTGACATAATAGTAATCATTTTTGAACATTCACATGTAAAATTCAGGGATGTGTTATGTAACCATCACCGTTGTGTACACCTAAAATTTCATTATGTAACCCCACTGAAAACTGCCCAATTAAATATGAGCACAACTTTCTATTTTTTCCTACACTCTGATAATCTATGATTGATTTTCTATCATTTGTAAATTGTAGGTATCTCACAGAAGTGTAAACAATGTAATATTTACCCTTTATGTCTCATTAATTCACTTAGCCTGTTTTCATATTATATATATATATATATATATATATATATATATATATGCAAATGTCATCTATTTTGGTGGCTGAATAATGTTACATTCTATAGATACTACATTTTATTGTTTACCTGTAGATGGACACTTGAGTGTCCATCATAATCTTTATGAATAATGCTACTATATATGAATATTGGTATAAGGTATACTTAAAGCCTTTGTATTTAGTTCTTTGAGACTCATACGTGTGTGCAATTTCTGGGTTATATGGAAACTTTATCATTTTTTTGTAAAAAAGACAAACTTTTCCACAGCAAGTACACCATTTTCTATTGCCAAAACCTATTTCTATTACCAGGGCTTGCAATTACTTTCCATTCTCAACAATTTTCCTTTCCTTCACTTTGTCATTTTAGAGGCTATAGAGTGTTACTTCACAGAGATTCTGCCTCACATTTGCTGGTGACTTGTGATGTGGAACATGTTTTTATGTGTTTATCGCTCACTTACATATCTTCTTTGAAAAATGTCTAGTCCAGTCCTTTATCAATTTTAACTTTTTTATCATTGAATTGTAGAAATTCTATATGAAATCTGCACAATATAAAATTTTATAGGCCTTTTTCTTCCAATTTGGGTATTCTCCTTTCCATATTTTTACAGTGCCTTTTTTTAAAAATCAAGAATTGAACTCAGGATACTGTACTTGCAAAATAAATGTGGAACCACTGAGCTAAAGCCTCAGGCCTGACCATGTCTTTTACGTGAAGGACTGCTTATTTTAATAAAGTATAATTTTCTATTTTTTTATACAGTTCCCTGTGATTTTGGTGCTTTACACCTTCACTACCAGACTTAATGTCATACCTTATGCATTGCTTTCTTTTAAAAATTTTATTTAATTTTTTTTCCAAATATTCAATGCATTTTACATGTTTTGAGTTAGTTTTGGTGTATAGATAGAATAAGAGTCCAGCCTCATTCTTTTGCATGTAAGAATTCAATTTCTTTAGCATTATTTATCTGTATTGAATGATCTTGATTTTCACATCAAAATTCCCTTGAATATACAAATACAGGTTTATTTCCATTGGCCTATTCAACTGTATATGTGTATCATATTGTTTTACTGGTTTTGGAAAACTTTTTAAATTGGAAAGCATAAGTCTCTCTACTTTTTAAAGAAAACCATTTTCCTATTTGTGTTATCTTGGAATTACATATTATTTTGAAGATAAACTTTTGTATTTTTGTGTAAAAAGCCTATGGAAATTTTACTAGGGAATCCATTTTTGTTCATATCACTGTGAGTAGTGCTCACATTTTAACATGTCTCTTCTTATACATGAATATGGATGCCTGATTTTTGTCTCCAAATACTTACTATGTTTTCCAATAATTTTCCTTTCAATTTAGCAAGCTATATATACTATCTTCCTCCTCCATTTTCTGGATGTTGTACTATTTTCAAGTCATCTATCTTTAACATTTTTGTAACAATAGTCTATACTCAATGATTCCCTTTTAATTTTTATCTTTATTGATACATTTTATATACACATCATGATCTCATTCAATATTAGGAATTTGTAACAGTATATGACACAATATGATTCTCATGTGTTTTTTTTTTCTCATTTCCTACTCCAATAACCCTCCACCCCCTAAATACATAAGCTTTGTTTCCATGATGGATATTGTGAAATAGAAAATATTCAAAGGGAAATGTGGTGAAGGAGTGAGTAATGAGATGTAAAGAAAAAATATACTCAGTGGTTATTTCCAATTAAAATATGTTGCTCTTTGTTTCACAATACTTTTTAAAACATAATTAATATATACTTATTGTTAGCTTCCTTTAAGGTTTTATTTTTTATTTCTAAAATATTTATTGCTCTTTTTCCTAAGTGTGATTCACAAAAATTGTATACATTTAATGAGCATGGTATATTTTTTCTAAAATAAAAATATCTTCTTACTGTGAAATAATCCTCACAAGTAAACTAATTAATGAACCTAGCATTGAGTATTATATAATTTTTTGTCTGGTTTGGTTAGAACAACACTTAAAAGTTATACTTACAATACTTGTGCAATATAAAATACATTATTGCTAGCTATAATCACCAGACAGAATATTAGTTTTAAGCCTTATTCATCTTAGAACTGAAAAGATTGCCAATATCGTTCTATTTCTATGTTCTTCAGCATTTGGAAACTACAATCCCATTCTTCTGTTTTCTTGAACCTCATATTTTTATTTTACAAATCACATTATACAGTATTTGCCTTTCTTGGTCTCGATTATTTCTCTTGGGATAAGATAATATTCTAAATTATTCAAAGTCACTGACCAACTCTTCCTTTAGTGATATCACAGCCTGAAGAATGATGCTGTGACCCATTACCTCTGAACACTCTAAGACAGGTCAATATCACACAGTGCTTTTGCAGAGAGGTTTTTGGAGATACACAAGACATGTAAGATTTTATTGAAAGATCTCAGTTGCTAAAACCCTCCAGTTTTCTGCAAGACTCTTGATTTTCCAGGTTGCTGGAAACTTGGCATGAGAATCACAGTGTGTACAGTGCCACATTCCTCTCAGTAGGTTCTGTGAAAAAGTGTTTGTTTTTCTCAGTGGCACAATGAAATGCATTCCTGGACTCACAGCTCCTTTCCTCCACCGAGAAAACTGCAAAGGGCGACAGCTCCTTCTCATACATCATTATTACTCTTTCCTGTTTAGCCTCTCAATTTCAGTTGTTTGTGATTGCATTGTTGTATCTCTGCCTCAAAACTCTTATTTAAAATTTATTTTTATGGAGGATTTAATCTTTTTTCAGAAAACTTGATAAGATTTTGTTAAAAGTTTGTATTTCTGAATGAGGTGAATCTTTTTCTTTTCTTTTTTATTCAATATTGTTTTTGTACTTGGTCAGTTATTTCATTTGCAATCTTGTCTTTTCTTTTTTATTCAATATTGTTTTTTACATTTGGTGAATTAGTTCCTTTGCAAAATTTTAAAGCTTGGACAATTTTAGATCAAAAGTTGAGGTGGCTTATCTCTTAGAGTCTGAAACTAATTATTTCACCTACTAATGTCATTATGAAGATTATTTTTTTTAACTGACCTGATTTTTCTTAGTGTGATCTCAGAGTTTCTACTGAGGCTCACATCTAACAACAGAAGTACTGGAATGAGTGTGCACATATGGTGAACAAACAAGACAACTGTGCTGTCTGAGTTCAGGTAGAAAAATCAACGCTAGTAACAGGATTCATTTTCTACTGCTGCCAAAAGAAGTAACCACAAGCTAAGAGTTTAAAATCACACTCGTTTACTATTGTGTATGTTCTTAGGTCATAAGCTAAGAGGCCACCGGACAGGTCTTTTTCTTTGCTTGGGTTCACGTGAGGTCAAGATGAAAGTTTCAGAAGGCTGCACTGTCATTCAAGTATTGAAGCTATTTCATGTTGGCTAATTTTATTTCCTCATTGCTGTACTGTGATTTGTTCATTGCTAGCCAGGTGTCATCCACTGATCCTTCAGACATCTGTAAAGATCTTCACATGAAGAACTGTGAAGTACCAGCAAGGAAATCTCCCTTTGTTGAGTCTCACCAATTTCATCTCTTATGAATCCTGTATGTCTAGACCCATATGTACAGGTTCACATGATTAAGTGGGACACAGCTCATTATTTTTCTTTCTGAAAGTCAGTATTCCATAATATAATGTAACTCACTCAAAGGAGTAAAATAAAACTATTTTTTAATCTTGAGAGCTATGTGATATATAAACACAAGAGGGATATGATATAGGAATGCTCCCCAACTCGGAAATCTCCAAAATCATAGTAATATTACAGGAAACAGTGATCTAAATTATAATTTGAAATTAAGAATTAAAATGATAGAATTAAGAATGGAATAACCAAAATAACTCAAAAGTCTATTTGGTAACAGCTCAGTAACAATTCAGGGGAAATAAACAAGCCTAAAATGAAATAGTGAGAAGCATAATCACAAATCAACAGAGGAAAAATATGAAATGTAAGATTTAATGTAAAACACATATGAAATTCAATGATGAAGTCTAACATTCTCAGTTTGGAGTAATAACAGACAGTGAAAGAATAGAAATTTTTGTAAATATAATGTTTGAAAATTTTGTATACCAAATAGAAAGCATGAATACACGGTAAGCCCTAAGAACAGAACAAAAACTTCCTACTGCTATGGTTAGATATTACATGTCTCCCATGGATATCTATGGGTGGTACCTAGGGTGGTGATATTAGGAACTGCTGTGAGTCTTGAAGAGGTAAGATTTTGGGGAGGTCCTTTGGTTGTTGGGGGGGGGGGGTCTGTCCCTAAAGTGACTTGTGGATTTCCAGGATCTGTCCTTCTCTATGGCAATTCTAGTTATGGCCCTTTCCTCCTCACACACTTCCACTATGGATGCTGCCATACCCAACCCTTGCCAAGCAGACCTCAGGTTTGAAGCTATAAAACTGTGACCTAGGGATGGAGATTTAGCTCATTGATTCCAGTGCCTGCATAGCAAGCACAAGGTCTCTTGCTTGATCCCTGGTATCCACATACAAAAATACCAGGCATGGTGACTCACACCAACAAGCAATCAGTACCACATACCACAATGTTGGGCATGGTGGCTCACTCCTGTAATCCCAGCACTCAAGATGCAGAGGCAGGAGGATTATTGAGTTTAAGACTTGCCTGGGCTACCTACTGAGCTCAGGGCCAGCCTGAATTACAAAGCAAGACCCTGTCTCAAAAAGAAAAAAAAGTAAAATAAATAAATAAAAACCGTGAACTAAAGAAATATCTGTATATCAGGATCAGCCCAAGCAGTCACTAAATTATCAGAATGGAAAGACAACTAATACAAATGTGTAAAAGCATCAGTATGAAATTAGAGGCAGTAGCAAAGAAAATGTCTTAGAAACAGACAAAAAACAACATCACAAGAGAAACAACAGTATGACAAGTTTACTTTTCAAACACACCAAACATGAGACACATTATGAAACAATAACCTCAAGCCTGGGTATTAACCTTGTCTCTGCATTCTCTGTCACAGAGTGAATACTATTTAGTTTGGTATGTAGCCTGACTGGAAACAAAAAGGAAAAACCCTCACATACACATCATACATAACACACACACACACACACACACACACACACACACACACACACAC
>PVIC010019828.1:0-30138 GCA_004025085.1 Thryonomys swinderianus | reverse complement strand
ACTTATAAGGAACAAATATAACAAATATATAATCCTTTCACATTTATTTTGGTATTTTCCAATACAGCTCACTAAGGGATAAAGAAATGGGCACTCTTGCACACTACTGATGGTAGTCTAAATTAATACTGAACAACATATAGAAATTAAAAACTCATACTCTAGTCTATCATTATAGTCATAGTACTAAGAAAGCTCAGACTATAAAACAGAAATACCAAAATCCAGACAATAAAAGGAAAAGAAAGTTTCAAATTGCAATTTCAAAACTATTTTTATTGCAGGAAGTCCAACAATGTTTTTTAAATTCATTTAAGTATACTTTGTTGCTTTATGCTATAAAGTATATTCAATAACTCTCAAAAAATTACATTCACAGAGACTATTTTAGAAGTATGATGCAGTACTACCATGAAAGAGAACAAACCGAACAGTCCTATATGCCTATAAACTAAAATACAATCCACTAAATACTAATAATACTTTTAAAAACAGGGAATTTTTTTTAAAGTTCTGAAATAAAGAACTACTTGAAAACATGTTAATGTAGCTACAAATATACTTACAAGAAATATTTTGATATTAATAATAAACATTTATTGAATATTTTCTACATATGCATTTCATACAGGGTCACATTTCAATGTATAGTTTTATTGTAAAATATATACTTAGATAAATTGTCATAGTTTAGATCAGTGTTTCTCAAAAGTCTTGTGTGTTCAGAGGCAGGGTTTCTGAAAGACGACTGGATCAATGGACACTGGACTCATCAGTAGATTAACTCATTCAGCTTATTACTAAATGTACTATCAAGGGGTGGAGTCCAGTTGGAAAGTGGTGTGTATCTCCTTCCCCAGCTGCTCATTAACTCTCTGCTTCAGGTGACTACATGAGCAGCCTTCCTTCCACAGGCCCTTCCAGCACACTATTTGCCAAAAAAATGAACCCACTGATACTGTGAGCCAAACAAACCTACTTAAAGTTGCATGTGTCAGGTATTTTGTTCCAGCAATGAGAAAGCTAATACAAAAATAAAACGTAAGTATAGAGAATAATAACAAACAACTAAATAAACACTGTATTTTTAAATGAGGAATGTATTTCCAAACCGTAGGAACTTCCTGTGAAGTCTTCTTCAAATCATCCTATCCCTGCCCTCCTGGGATAACCCACTCTTTTGAACTCAGTACCTTTTCAGTTGTTCTACTGACAAATGCATTCTAAAAAAAACAGTTACTTTTGTCTGTTCTCTTAATTTTGTTTAAATTTAATTGTACTGTACATAATTTTATAGCCAGTTTTGCTCTCAATTGTCTTTTCACTGGAATGTTATATAAACACCTCTGTAGTTTTACTGTTTTCTCCATTAGGAAGAAAAACCGTAAAGTTTGCTAAACTTATGCCTATGTATTTCCTATTTTTAATCCTACTGTAATAGTTTTAAATATTCATTTTCTATTATAGGTATATTAACTGATTTTTGTGTACTGGCATTTGTAACTGACAAGTTACTAAATTTTTATTTCTACAAAGTATTTTGTACACTCTTTTGTTTTCCATATAAATAATTAAATCATCTATGATATGGGGTTTTTTTGTCTCCCATCTTAGTTCCTTGTTGACTTGTTACGTTGATTACCTCCAGAATGATGTTCAACAGCATTGGCAATGGGCATCCTTCCTCAATGCCCAGACTCACTGAGAATGCTTTGTACCCTCACTGCTAAGAATGCTGTCTGGCACAAAAGAACCAAACAAATGGAAGACAGCCTGTTTACTAAATGGTGCTGGAAGAACTGGCTTTCCACATGCCAAACATTAAAACTAGACCCATACCTTTCACCATGCACTAAACTAAAAATGGGTCAAAGATCCAAATACTAAAATAGAAACAATCTGCTGGAAGAGAGAATAGGTAAAACTCTCAAAAGATACTGATATAGACAGAGACTCCATTAAAAAAACAAAAACAAAACCCTGATCACACAGGAACTATTACCAAAAACCAACAATTGGAATCTCATTTTACTAAAAAGCTTTGCTCGGCAAAAGAAACCACTGACAGAATGAAGCAGCAACCCACAGTGTGAGCAACAAGTTTTTCTAGCTATTCCTCAGACAAGGACTACTACATATAGAATATATAAAGAATTCAAAAAAATCAGGCCCTCCAAAGTTAAAAACCTAATTCAAAAACGGGAATCTGAAATGAACAGATACTTCTCAGATGAAAAAAATACAAACATCAAATTAATATAGGAAAAATGTTCAACCTCACATCACTGAAAGAGGCAAGTTAAAACAATACTTAAGTTCCATTTCACACCAGAAACAATTGCTGTTATCAAGAAATCATCCAATAACCAAAGCTGGTGAGGCTGTGGGGAAAAAGAAGCTTTCTCCACTGTTGGTAGGAGTGTAGATTCATGCAATCACTGTGAAAATCGGCATGGCGATTCATCAAAAAACTAAAACTAGTTTCATCTGACCCAGTGATTTCCCTTCTTAGTAGCTTCCTGAAAGAATTAAAAGCATCCTATCACAGCGACATAAGCACATCCATATTTATAGAGGCACAATTTGTAATAGCTGAATCTTGGAAACAGCACAAATGTCCATCAACTAATAAATGCATAAAGATGATGTGAATTTTTTATACAACAGAGTACTACTCTGCTAAAAAGGATGAGCATGAGACATTTCTAGCTTTATACTTTACAGACCTTGAGACCATACTCTTCAGTGAAACAAATAGGACATCTGTTTAAATACTGCACTGCTTCTCTGATATGAGAAACCAACAGTGGAAATAGGGACTAAAATGTAGAATATACATCACAAAATGGGAAAAAATGTTCAAATGGCAAAAGGAATAAAGGAGAGTACAGGAGAAAAAGGACAAGAAAAAATGAAACAGAAAAAATGTTGGGGGAAACTGTGGGAGGCCTGGGATTTCACATTTCTGAATGTCAGGCCTGGCAGAAAGCAGGGACAGTGTCACGGCATCAGTTTCCACATTTCTTCATTAATGGATATGACAGAAAAAAAGTTAGTAAGATAAAATGCAGAATTTCAGACCAACAGAAAAAAAGGTATGATGTCTGACAGTTGTAGGAGTACTGTCTATAAACACCTTTTACCAGGTTAAGGAAATTCCACTGTATTCATAAGGAATTTTTTCTTCTTTAATCATTTTAGTAATTGTTTATTGGTACATTTTAGATAAAATGATCACATTCATCATAGGGAATTTATATATGTACATGATATATCTTGATTCTTCTTTCCATTCCCCTCCCCTCCCATCATTAATCAATGTAGGCTACTGGCAAATTATTTTCTCTACCTGCTCACCTAGTACATTAATACCCTATTTGATATTTTAATGTTTCTTGAACTCAGTCCTTTTTTTTCTTTTATTTTTGAGACAGGGTCTCACTTTGTAGTTCAGGCTGGCCCTGAGCTCACTGTGTAGCCCAGGCAAGCCTCGAACTCAGCAATCCTCCTGTCTCTGCCTCCCAAGTGCTGGGATTACAGGAGTGAACCACCACGCCCGGCACTGTGGTATATGGTATGTGGTATTAATTACTGGTGGGCGTGAGTCACCATGCCCAGCACTTGTATGTGATCGAACTAAGGACCTTGCGCTTGTGAGGCAGGCGCTGGAACCACTGAGCTAAATCTCCTGCCCACTCAGTCCTCCTTTTGCACCACTCTGATCATAGATTCATACAAACCATCTGTGTGTGTGTGTGTGTGTGTGTGTGTGTGTGTGTGTGTGACAGGGTTTCACCATATAGTTCAGGCTGGCCTTGAACTATGTAGCTCACACAGGCCTCAAACTAATGGTGATTCTCCTGCCTTAGCCTCTCAATAGGCACGCACCCAGCCTAAGCCATCTTTAAATACAAAAAACCATGTTGATTTACTGGACTCTATCACACAGACTAATAAGCCTCTGAAACCTGAAAAAAAAGGTTATCCTTTTTAAAAATAATAAACGTTGTAAAATCAATATATAATCTATAAAAGTGTCATTTGTGAACATGTATTCCTCTTCCATTCCACTCCTTACTCAGAACATTTTCTGAATACTGTAATCATTCTTGATATATCTTAGTGCTCTTTACATTTATATTAGTATGGATATATATATATATACAAATTCCTGAATAAATTAGTTTAAATGAGAAATGACCTGTCTTGAAGTTAATTATTTCACTCTGATTTACATAACAAAATTTCCACACAACTATAATAATTTTGCCAACTACCTAATATTCATTTGAGAATATGTTGTGTTTATCCATTGCCTTGTCCGTATACATATGGACTGCTCCCAGGTTTTTCCCTTAGCAAACAATGCTGTTATGAACTTTCTGGACAAAACTCCTAATACATATTTGTGAACTCCCCCTGCACCTAGAAATGGAAGTGCTTGTTAGGACCATATAAATGCTGAACTATTAAGATAATGCCAAACTGGGTTCATAACATGGCAGCGCCAGTGCATCTTCACGGCAACAAATAAGGAGTAATACTATTGATATACATCCTCTCCAATACCTGGTACTGTCACATCTTTGATTTTTGCCATTTGTCAATATAAAATAAATGGTTATCAAAACTGCAGCCTGCTGTTCACCATATTTTCACCTGTTTTCTGAACCATCTTGAGTGTTCATTTCTACCACTGTATCTATGTGCTTTTTCCTCTAATATTCTTGTTATAAGTTCATCAATTTTATTATTCCTTTAGCTTATGACTTTTTGCTTGTAACTTTACTGTGTTTACTTTCATTATTTTATAACATAAGAATTTGTAAGGGTAATTTTCACCCAAAGTACTATTTAGCTATACCTTAGAAATTATTTGTTGGGTTTCCTGGCATCCTCAAATATTTTCTAATTCCTGGGCCAGAGATTTATTTAGCTCAGTGGTTCCAGCACCTGCTTCGCAAGCACAAGGTCCTGAGTTCGATCCCGGTAACCACATACAATGCTGGGCGTGGTGACCCACGCCCACCAACAATCAATACCATATGCCACAGTGCAGGGTATGGTGGTTCACGCCTGTAATCCCAGCACTCGGGAGGCAGAGACAGGCGGATTGCTGAGTTCAAGGCTTGCCTGGGCTGCATAGTGAGCTCAGGGCCAGCCTGAACAACAAAGTGAGACCCTGTCTCAAAAAAAAAAAAAAAAATTTCTAATTACTAATTTTTTCTGTGACCTGAGTTATTTGGAACTATGTTAAATCTTTCAATTACCCCACTTCAGCATATTTAATTATTATGTGACTGAAAAGGTGATTCACACTAGTGTTGCTGGAGACAGTGCTCTATATGTACGCTCATTAAGATAAGGTATTACATGGAAATTTATGGTTCTTAATATATTCATCAAAAAGAAAAGTTAAAAAGCACAATTGAGGGCCGGAGGGTTAGCTCAGTGGTTCCGGCGCCTGCCTCACAAGCGCAAGGTCCTGAGTTCAATCCCCGGAAACCACATACAATGCTGGGCGTGGAGACTCACGCCCACCAGCAATCAACACCGCATACCACAATGCCGGACGTGGTGGCTCACGCCTGTAATCCCAGCACTCGGGAGGCAGGGACAGGAGGATTGCTGAGTTCACGGCGGCTTGCCTGGGCACCATAGTGAGCTCAGGGCCAGCCTGAACTACAAAGCGAGACCCTGTCTCCAAAAAGCAAAAAAAAAAAAAAAAGCACAATTGAAACATAGGTTTCCCCCATCACACACAAGAATTACATTCCAAGGTTCTCAATGTATGCCTGAAATCACAGATTGTACCAAACTTTGCATGATTTTGTTTCTTCCTGTACATATATACTTACAAGAAAGTTTCATTTACAAATTGAGGACAACAGGAAATTAACAACTGAAAATAAAGTACAGTAATTATAACAGTATACTGTAATAAACTATATAAATGTAGATTTATTCCTCCTCAAAATCCTATTATACTGTACTCATTCTTCATTCTAGTTTAATGTAACTTAAACTGAGGACAAGGAAGGACTACTGTATCCACAAAAAGAAAGAAACAATAAGCAGTAGAAGACAACAGAAGGGTTATTTTTTTTAAAATTAGTATTACCAGAAACTCTTTAAAAAAGACTATTAGACACACAGTAAAGAACAGTTCAACAAAATAATAAAATGCAAGTAAACAAAACATATAAAGGAAACCAATTATAGTTATAATAAAGATTTTTATCAAAACTAATTATAGTTTTGAAAACCTACAATAAAGAGATTAGAAACAGGGCCGGAGGGTTAGCTCAGTGGTTCCGGCACCTGCCTCACAAGCGCAAGGACCTGAGTTCGATCCCCGGTAACCACATATAATGCTGGGCGTGGAGACACACCCACCAACAATCAATACCGCATACTACAATGCTGGACGTGGTGGCTCACACCTGTAATCCCAGCACTCGGGAGGCAGAGACAGGAGGATTGTTGAGTTCGCGGCCGCTTGCCTGGGCACCAGAGTGAGCTCAGGGTCAGCCTGAACTATAAAGTGAGACCCTGTCTCCAAAAAGCAAAAAAAAAAAAAAAAAAGAGAGAGATTAAAAACAATATATTAACCACAAAATTACCAGAAAATGTGAATAGGCCATTAGCCATAAAAAAGAGATCAAAACAGTAAACTAAAAATCTATTTTATACCAGAATTAACAAATGGTACTACAGGAAAGTTCTATCAAACTGGAACAGATCATTTTCATCCCACAGAAATTTACCCAAAATTAGAAAATTGTGACAACTGCCCTGGTCATTTACCAAATTAACAAAATCTTACACACAATCAGATGAAGAGAGTATAGAGAAGTATAGAACAAAAAAGTCACGAACTTAGAAGGCAGCTCCCTAATAAAATATTGGTTAACAGGGCCAGAGGGTTAGCTCAGTGGTTCCAGCACCTGCCTCGCAAGTGCAAGGTCCTGAGTTCGATCCCCGGTAACCATATACAATGCTGGGCATAGAGACTCATGCCCACCAGCAATCAACACCACATACCACAGTGCCAGGCGTGCGTGGTGGCTCACACCTGTAATCCCAGCACTTGGGAGGCAGAGACAGGAGGATTGCTGAGCTCAAGACTTGCCTGGGCTACACAGTGAGCTCAGAGCTAGCCTGAACTACAAAGCGAAACCCTGTCTCAAAAGAAAAAAATTGGTTAATAACAGAATCTGAGTGTTTGAAAAATAACCCTAGTATAATTATTAAAGTTATTCTAAAAATACAAAATAATACTACCAAATCTACTGGATGTATTTTGCCACAAGAATAGATTATAGAAGGAAATACAAGACTACCTCAATAAAGGTTTTTGATAAAGTTCAACACTCAGCCGTTGCTTTTAAAAAATTCCCATGCACAGAACAGAAATTCATTGACTTAAGTACTATTTATTCATACTGTATAGAAAACACAATTAAAAAAGAAACTTTTAATATATTTGAGGCCAATAACGATTAAAATGTTGCCATCATAGCTACTGTCCTATACAGTGCTGTATATGACATTCTGGCTAACGTAACATGACAGAAGAAACAAGTGACAGGCAAAAACAACTGGTAGGCAAGAGATAATGTGCTCATTACCTAAAGGTACCTAATAATCTACAGAGAAAACTCAGGATAATCATCATCCAAATAAATGAATTTATAAGAAAATTAAAACATAGTAACAAATGAACGGACAAACAAAATACAGTATATATAAACACAATGAATCCATAAGAGGAATGCTATTATGCCATTTGCAAAAAAATGGATAGAACTGGCAGACACCAAGCTATGTGAAACAAAACCATATAAAGGAAGAAACGTTTCATATTGTCTCTCAAAAATAAAATCTCTCTGAAAGAGAGACTATTAAGGAAGAGGAAGGCAACTGCGAGTACGGACCAAGTAGAGAGCAAGAGGGTAGAAGAGAAAGTGACCAAAGTAAAATGTTTGCAAGTATAGAAATGTCACAATGAAACCCACTATTGTATAATTTTTTTTTGTTGTTTTATGTTTTGTTTTGTTTTTTGTTTTGAATCAGGGTCTTGCTATATAGTTTGGGATGGCCTTGACCTCACTGTCTAGCTCAGGCTGTCCTTGGTGATCCTCCTGCCTCAGTTACCCCAAATACTGAGATCACAGTTGTGTGTGACCATTCCTGGCTACCCAATTAAAATGTGTCAATAATTATAAGATTTTAAAGTATTTTAAAAGATCAGCATGAAGAAAGGCCAAAACAGTTACGATGTAATACCAAAAAAGTAAGAAAAAAGCACAGGATCAAAGACTAACAATACACAAAAAAGGCTCATAAACATACCCATCTGTAAATAAAAAGCATGCTACAGAAACTAATAAAGTATTCTCTAAATAATTTTAAAAAAGCATGCTGTATGATAGAATAGTGCCTTTTGTTAAACTGTCATGCTTGCCTTGATGCCCTGAATACATTCAGAACATTCACCTTCAGTTATTTTGACTTAAGGAAAAAGTCAGAGTGGCATGGTGCCAGAAGCAGTAAGATGAATGAGGACATGCACAATGTTTTCACAAGCCTGACTCTCCTTGAATGGCACTTGGCACCGATATTCACCAATATTCACACTCTGTAAAGACACACGCAAAAGAGAACTTCCAGAACTGCTTCAGAAAGTGACAAGAACAATAGGATAAGTATGCACAAAGTGCAGGGGAATATGCTGCAGGGGATTAACGTCAACGTCTTTTACCAAAATACTTTTAAAAATTTAAACATTCACCATATATTCTAATTCACCACACATATATTTCACTACAACCAGTAAGACAACAGTAACTTTGCTTCTAATTCACTTTAGAAAGGAATAGTGGCTATGCTACTTTTCAGTTTGGAAACAGTTTTTGACATTTCTTTTTTTTTTTGAGACCAGGTTTCGCTTTGCAGTTCAGAACTGGCCCTGAGGCTCAATAGATAGCCCAGGCTAGCTTCAAATTCAGCAATCCTTCTGCCTCTGCCTCCCCAGTGCTGGGATTACAGGTATTAAACCACCACACCCAACACTGTGGTATGTGGCACTAATTACTGGTGGCGTGAGTCACCACACTTGGCATTGTGGTATGTGGTGACTCACCCGATACTGTTGTATGTTAGTTACCAGGATGAACCCAGGACCTTCCACTTGCTAGGCAGGTGCCAGAACCACTGAGCTAAATCTCCAGCCCCAGCTGTTGATTTTATGAACATAAAATGTCAAACTATTTCACAGAAGATTTCAAAAGAATAAGGTAGGATGATATAACAAGATATTTCAGAACCACTAGGATAGTAAAGATAAGGGACTGTAGGAAAAATGAATGACTTGAACTAAAAGTACAACCAAGATGAAAGAATTAAACAATACAGTTTCTAATTCAATAATTCTTTTGTTCAATATGAATTATGCAATGATTAAATGATTTTAAAATAGAAAAGTTGTCGCATAAAAACAAAATAGGGCTGGGTTCCAATCCAGCCAGAACAGGTTACTAACCTAGATTAGCAGTACAAAACTAAAATTCAAAAGCATCTCATTCCCCATTTCTGGTGGTTAAATTCAGAGATGAAGAGGACCTAGAAGCTCCTAAAGATATTCATTAAATTTCTTTTATCTATAAACAAATATAACAATTTTTATACCACTTTACTAACATAAAAGAAAGCATCTCCCTATGTTACTTGCTTCCTGCTATTCCAACTTGGGAAACTAAAGAAAGTTAACTCTTCTCATGGACACAAGCAGTCTGAAGAGTTCAACATCTCCAAGTCATTCCCAGCACACATTGCCCATAACATAGGATCTTTCTGAAAATATGTCATGGCAAGTGACGTATGCTTTGTGTATTTGTGTGGTAAAATATACATAACATAAAATTTACCATTCATTTTTAAGTATGGAGTTCAGTTGCATTAATACATTCACAATGTTGTGGAGCCCGAATCATCTTTCTTATCCTGGATCCCTCAGAACTCTGCAGGCCTTAATTTGCACAAGAACATTATTTTTGTTCTGCATTCCTCAACCCCCTCATTTTCTAGGGCATGTTCCCTGGGAGATATAATACAGCTACAATAGAGGTGCAAAACTGAATTTGATCAAACCATTCTAAAGAGTCAGTCTCAGGGCACATGCATTTAGCTTAACATGTCAGTTGTGAAAGCAACTGCTCCTCTTCTTGCTTTCTATAGAATGAAGACTTAAAACTCCTTTTTACAAGGATTTTGAAGCTATAATACTCCCTTACTCATTAGAAAATGTTCAACTAGAGCAGACCTAATTTATATGATTACCACAGCTATCTACAATGAGCCACATAAAACTAAAGACTCTGTGCAACAAACCATAATGCAATGTTCACGATACATATTCTGTATACAAGAGATACGCACTACAACTGCTTTCGTCATTATCAACAGATTAAAGTATACTGTTGTCCTCATCAAGGGACATGGGATATGATACCACATCAGGCTTATCCTAGTAACAACCAATGTTCCACTGTCCCTGCTCCTTATTTATTAATTTTTCAAAATGGTAGGGCATTTGAGTAAGCCTAGGATATGCACTTCAACAATGTAACCAAAACTGCACTTCAATAATATGACTAGCCACGAAATGTCAGTTCTGTCAAAGATCAATTTCCCTATGAATTTTTCAACTGTTTTTTTTTTTTTAAACAAGGAAAGAGTTTCTGAGAAAAACAGGCAACTCAGGTGTCATGCTTAACTCAAGGGCTGAACTAGTAGAAAAAGAGGGTCTCTCCTACACTCAGCACAGAGACTGAAGTACTGCAGATCGTCATCACAGCTCCAGCTCATTCACTTGAGTTAAATGTGGAGGGAATACACCTGGATGATCCTAAGAACATAGTTTGCAGGATAATTATCATACAGAGAGAACCAACCATGAGATGCCCCCAACACTAGAATGGCAAGCTCTACTAAGTGAAGACACTGAGCATTTTTCAAGTTGCAGTTATATTTAAATCAATTGACATTTCAAATCATTTTATAAAAATTACTCATAGTTTCAAGAATTTCCTGTGAAATCCTGTTAGCACTACAAATCCACATTCCTTTCAGCAGACTAGTAAATAATGAACTAACCACCGAGCCATCCTGTCTTTATCCACAGTGCGCTGGACTAGATATGCTTCTCTAATAGGCTGCCAGTCTTTATGTGTGACAAAAGAATTTTGCTACATAATGCAGATAAAGATCCAAGGATTAAATCAGAAAAGTAGCCATTTATGGATTTAAAATTAATAGCAGGCGCTAAAATTTTTTAAACATAATGGCATGGCTAAAAGTGGTAAACTGATGAATCAACCCCAGTGTTGTAAAGAAATCATGGAGCAATAATGCCAGGGTCTGGTTCCTAGGAACCTTTTTTCTAAAGTCTAGTGTTTTCATATCTACTCTTAGAATTTATAACATTCCTGAGAACTCAAGTAAGAGCAAACAGTATCTTGCCAAAATTTAGCTGGAAACATTCAGCCAAATCAAGGTCATAATGTTAGTGAAGGTTTTAATAGTCCTTACCATGATGTAGTCAGTCATAGGCATTAAGTGAACAAAAGTTTAAAATAATCCCCTAACCATCACTACTAATCACACTACCCTTTTCCACAGATCCTGCACTGAATCAAATCCTCAACTGACACAAGTTCGCTATCATTCAGTGCCTCACTGTGCACCTAGTACTGTGCTCAGAAATGTAAAAGCACACTCAATTTAATTATCTGGGTTAAGAACCATCATTACCCTGCTTTTACAACTACAAAAACTGAGTCAGAGAAGTAAACTTGTGAAAGTATCTTGGTACATCAGGGGCTTGGATTTGAATACAAGGATTGAAACCAAAATCCCGCTCTTAATTACTACCAGTTTAGCCTTTCAAAGCACTGATGTTGGTACATGCCATCTCAGAAAGCAGAACACTAGTCAAAAACAAAAAGACTTAAATTTTCCTCTACTTATGCTTATTACACATGAATCTGAGTCTTAATTTGGTCACTTGAAAAAAGTTACACTAAAATCTTTCTCTACGCAGAGTTGTTGCACAGCTAACACAACTTAATATGCATTAAAAGTGCTTCTCAAGGGCCAGAGGGTTAGCTCAGTGGTTCCGGCGCCTGCCTCGCAAGCGCAAGGTCCTGAGTTCAATCCCCAGTAACCACATATAATGCTGGGCATGGAGACTCATGCCCACCAACAATCAACACCGCATACCACAATGCCGGACGTGGTGGCTCATGCCTGTAATCCCAGCACTCGGGAGGCAGAGACAGGAAGATTGCTGAGTTCGCAGTGGCTTGCCTGGGCACCATAGTGAGCTCAGGGCCAGCCTGAACTACAAAGCGAGACCCTGTCTCAAAAAAAAAAAAAAAAACAAGTGCTTCTCAAATGAAAATACTATACAATTATGCTCAAGAACACAGGATCATATTACTATGCTCATAGAAGGATTATTACTGAATAGGTGTGTGTGTGTGTGTGTATATATATATATATATGTATATATATATATGTGTATATATATATATATATATGTATATATATATATTGCTATTACCACAGAAATCTTTAAGTCTAGTAGTTCTCAAAAAGAGAGAGTTTTGGGGCTGGGATGTAGCTCAGTGGTTCTAGCAACTCCCTGACAAGCCTAAGGTCACAAATTTGATCCCTGGTACCACACATCACAATGCCAGGAGTGGTGGCTCATGCCTGTAATCCAAGCACTCAGGAGGCAGAGGCAGGAGGATTGTCAAGAGTTCAAGGTTAGCCTGAGCTACATAGTTCATGACTAGCTTGAATTACAAAGTGAGACCCTGGCTGAAAAAAAACAAACAGGACCAGAGATTTAGCTCAGTGGTTCCAGAGCCTGCCCCCCAGAGGCAAGGTTCCTGGTTGGATCTGTGGTAACTACATACAGCAATACTGGGCATGGTGACTCAGGCCCATCAGGAATCAGTACCACATAGCACAAATGTTTGGCTTGTGATTCAAGCCTGTAATCCCAGCACTCAGGAGACAGAGGTAGGAGGATTATGAGTTCAAGGCTTGCCTGGGCTACATAGTGAGCTCAGGGCCAGCCTGAATTACAAAGCAAGACCCTGTCACCAAAAAAAAAAAAAAAGAAAAAAAGAGGGAGTTCTGATTTTTTATCTTCAAAGAGTATTTGCCAGAATGATGTCTGTTCTACAGAGGATTCTGCTGACCTCTAAGGCACCCACCTTAAAACTATAGACTACATAAACTTAGGAGCTAATATACTCAAATTGAAATCTTTTCTTGCCTATTTACTGACCATTAGACATATAACAGCACATTACTGACACTTGATAAGCCTAGCAAAGTGACTGCTCTGTACACATTATCAAGTCAATAAACTTTAGGTACTACTTACAGAATGCCAGTCTGATGGACAGCTGACTTGAACTTCTTGGAGGTAGTGAAGAGGAGCCTACTCCAGAGCTGTGAGTTCGGTAACGAGTCCAAATCTGCTTCTTTGAACCTAGATTATTATCCTATTCTTGACTTGTAAAGCAAAACAGAACAAATTCACTTCCTGTTTGACATAAACTTATTCCAAGTGCATTATAAGAATTTAAACATTAGCCATAACCCAAGAAAAAGCCATCTTTTCCCAATGACTAAACTACTAAAGAATAGATGGTACAAAAAGGTTTGCATTTCAATACAACTAGTTTTATTTGTTTATTCATTTATTTGTTATTAAACAAAAGAAATGATCTAAAAGCAAATGCGAGTATGTACCAAGGGATGGGCATGACCTGGTACTTACAAAGGAGCTTCAGTGGCATAAGAGAAACAGTGTATAGTGTTGTGTGCTTGAGTAATCTGGAGATGCAGGTTAAGGAAGAGCTCTGCCAAGCAATCAGCGTAAAAAAAAAAAAATAAAACCAAACCAAACCAAACAAAAACACTACAAGTTGCTTCCAGAGAACTATGTTGTGGCAGCATGAGAACTGGCATCAACTCACAGTCTTCTCATTTTCCCCATTTTCTATAATTTTCCTCTTTTTTTCATCTGTTTTTTTCTTGAAGATGTTATTTCGGTAAAACTGAAGTTCTTTGATGCTTTCACTAATGTCATCAAGTGCCCTATAAGCAAACATACCACACTAAATATAATGTCCAAAAATAGAGGAGATGGAATCATTTTATAAACTTTTGTAGTGACTTAAGAACAGCAAGTTACTTTAAATGCTACTATCAGGCATTACCAAGAAATGGAACATTTCAAGAAAACAGAGGCAAGTATTTCTTTAAAAAACTTCTGATGATTAACAATAATTATAAAATATAGATTAAATCCCACAAACTGTTTCATAAAATGATAGTATGTATTCCAGTCTGGGGAAAGAATTACACAGTCAAGTAAGTTTAGAAAAAAAAAAAAAACGGAACTTCTTTGCAAGGCATTTGATAAACTAATGTGCACTATGAATCCTTAAGCTACAGTGTGTATAAAGTATTTCTAAAACTTAACTATTTGCAAAATACTTAATAGCTCATGAAATATAGTTTGAGAAACATGATGCTATACCTAACATCCTTGAACATAACTCACAACTCACTGATACAAATAAAATTCATTTATCGTATCAGACAGTACTTATTAAGGAATTTCTACTGCCTCTCTCCTGATGATCAATGCTACAATCAATGGCAGGCTGCCTCCATCTAACAGCTTCTCTTCTCTTCCAACATGCTGTTTATTATCTGTTGTAATCTGAGAAATCAGCTAGCCAAGACTACTGGAACAGTATGCAAAGTACATAATGCCCTCTTACAGCAAATCAACCGCACAAACTTTAGTGCAAGAGCTTAGTAACATTTCTTTCTGTGGCTCAAGTAAGTTTGCTTTCTTTTAATAGAGAGCTTAAGTTGTCAAAAATACAACCTCTAGCTAAGGTAAACAACTTCTTCTCATAATACTAAAACCTAAAACCCATGAAAACCCAAAGTACTTTTATAACGCACAATGCAACAAAACCCAAACAATCCTGACGTGAGACTATAGCGATTAGTCATGATATTTGGTGTAAACATCTATGTCTCACTACAGAAATACCAATGTATTTTCTAACACAGTTTCTTCCAAAATTTTTCTGGGGCATTACACAATGATAAACAATGCAGATCTACTACCTTTTAAGATCTGAAAAATTCTAAAATCTTAAGATATACCAAACCCTAAAGTAGTCTACAACTGAATTACCATGCCATATTTTAGCCATATCCATTAAAAATACATAAGAGGCTAGGTAGTCAGGACACCAGTGCAAGAGGATTGCGAGTTCATGGCTTGCCTGGCAACTCAGTAAGATCCTATCTCAAATTTTAAAAAAGGACTAGGGATGTAAGTTCAGTGAAGTAATTGCCTAGCAAGCACAAGGCTCTCAATTCAATCCCCAGTTCCGCACCAAAAAAAAAAAAAAAAACCAGAAGCTACTAATTTAGGGACTTTTCTGTCTCAAGTTGAACACTGCACATAGTACAGATCAGTAAGTGACTGAGACTATCTTTAGGAGGCAAATGCTAAATCTCCCAGGTTTTATGTTTCTAAAAAAACTCCAAACAAAACAAACAATGACAGACACTTGATACAAAAGATCTCTAACTTCACTGTGTATTTATGCATAAGGCTAAATAAACAACCTAAAAAACTAAAATGACAAAGCAGGACATCTGTATCATACAACTGTACACAAAGTGTTCTAATTTCAAGCAACTACAAGTTCACGTCCTCTGCAAAAAGAAAATTAATGTTGCTTTTCCCTAGAAAGACTATAAATGGTTTATATATAAACCAACTTATCTAAAAGTTTTAATGCTATAATAAAGACATGAGCTAAAATTGGACCCTCTTCAGAATGGAATATCTGAATCCTGACAAGAATTCTAGCTAATCTTAATAAAAGAAAATTATCTTTAATGCCTGTTGACCTTTATCTTTCCCCTAAGGAAGAAAAGTGAAGAGCTATTAATTTGGGAATTGCACATCTGACCAGCAGGCACCTGGGAGGACCTGCTCTTACCTGTGGGAGGCAGCCTTCTTTGGTGCAAATTCATATTCCTCTGGATACCAGCGTCTACACACAGCAGAAATGGAACTCTCATAGGAAAGTGTCTCAAATAATAATTTCTTCCTTTAAGTCATTTATTAACACCAAAAAAGGTACTTGGGTACTGACTGAAATTACTCTTGCCTGCCATTCTACCTTCCACCTTTTTCTTTCTTGAACGTACTTAATTGCTTTCAGCAAACTCATCGATAGACAGGATTTCTAAATCTTTAGCTCCAGTTCAATTCTCTTTAGTTTCTGTCCTATGTATCCAACTGCCTGCTGGACATCTCCACCTAATCACTCACCAGAATTTTAACTCAACATCTATAAAACCACACTCATCCTTCTCAACAGTTCCCCTTCCCATCCACCAAATCTACTCTTCTTCTTCTGTTCTCTTTTCTTCAAACAGTTCCCACCCTACCTATGCTATAAAAATTCCAAATGCCAAAATCACTCTTTACCTCTTCTCTTTCCTATCTGAGCATTTGCTGTCATAACCAACCCACCCTTTCCAGTATTTGACTTCTATTCCCTTCATAACCAGTCACTTCACTGATTCATTTTTCTCTCTCCAAAGTGATCTAGTCTTATTTCCCTAGCCCTGTTCTTGTCACTTTATAATCTGAATGATTTAATCATATCACCTATTTTTCTAAACTTTCTCAAAAAAGCCCCATCCCTTACTAAATAAAAGCTAACTTTATTCATACCATGTACAAATTCAGCCTTGCCTCTTACCTTTGCCAACCGCCCACTTCACATCCAGCATTATCAAACCATCTGTAATTTCTTGCACACATTTTTTGCCTTGGCTTCCTGTTCCTTCACGTTCTCATACCTCTGCCCACTCTCAGGAATACTGTCTCCATACTTAAGTGCCTGGAAAATGTTCCTTCTTCTTTCAACTGAAAAGCTATTTCCTATGTAAAGCCAACTGACTTCCCACCCCTCTGCTCCATCTCCACCAGGTATTCCTTCCGTAGCTCCCTCACATTCTATATGCACCTTCTCATTACAGAAATTGTCGCACAGTATTTTTAGAATGTGTTTTTTATACTTCTGTCAACCCACCAGACTCTCAGCTACTTAAAAGCTTTTCCTCTACATGTTCTCAGCACATAAGCTAATGCCTGACACAAATGAGTGTTCCACATATTTTCTGGACTAATGAAATTTATCTAAAAGATTTTTTATGTTTCTCCCAAGACTCACTAGTGAGGAAAAATTAAGATCTTATACAAGGAAAGGAAAGACACATGCCTAGTTAGCTCTACAGCTCTATTCAATTATTTTCTATAAATTTTCAGTGAAAACATGCTAAGACAAGTTAATGACTCCTAAATAGAACCCTTACCTGCACAGTTCTTTAACAGTGCTCACATCAATTATCCTATAATGAAGATGTTTCATGAACTGAGGCATATATTTGTCAAGAAACTTCTTATCTGCATGAACTGAATTTCCTAGAAAGACATGAAGCATACTGCATCTCTGTATTTCTACTGGTATACAACAGGATATAAAAAGTCATAAATTGTATTTGAAATAAGAATATACTAATCTAATTTCTGCAAGCATCTAAACTTCTAAATCAGGTTTGAGTGTATCTGGCTAGTTTCCAAATGCAGATTTCCCAGTTTCTAGTCAATTTAGCTCATAATAAATTTGTAAATGGCTCTCCTGAACTAAAACATAATTCCATCATTCCACATGCTTAAAATAATAATCTATTTCTTTTTCAACATCATGCCAGATGTGTAAACTTTCTCCCAGTGTCAAAAAATTCACACCACTAACACTTAAAATTTAACTGAATCATAAGTAGATAACTTTATTTGCAATCCAAATTTTTAAACAAATCATATCCATATTCATATTTCCATACAGTAATCAAAACACTAAATTTTAAATAAGAACTTTTAAATAAAATAAACATCAGCCACACTGGCTGGAGAAAACATGTATACAATAAATGCTCTCTAATGTAATGCCAAACTTTTCTTTATGAATGTTTAAGCATAATGTTATATTAATTTACAAATACAAATACACCTTCACAGAACATTACTTCTCCTCTCACAATGTAACACTCTAAAAATCCTGATAGAACTGGCCTTGTCTCTTTAAAAAGTTAATGTCACAGAAGTAAAAAGAAAAAGAGGGATGGGGCACAATTTTAGATTAACAGACTAATGAGACATAGTAACCAAATGAAATGCATGACCTTTGACTAAATACTGGTTCAAAAACAATTAGGCATTTGAAATTTTCTACAATAAACGGTGGGGAGGGGCGATTTTTACTTAGTTCATCTGTTCCCAGATTCTTTGTCAGGTGTCAGGCATTTTCTCAATCATAATGTTGCAAATTACAAGTAAATCTGAACATAAAAGTAAGATGCATAACCCAAATCAGGGTAAGTGGAAGACATGGGTGATCTTGGCCGGTCTTTCTGGAACCGCAGTCTCTTGAACTACTAAACAGAAGACTATCTATAAGATATACATAGGATTGGATTTTACCTGCAAGTGGACAGAGCCCCGGAGGAGTCTGCTGTCGTACAAAGGACAGAAATTCATACTCTGCCTGCTGCAATGTAATTGTACTCTCCTTCACTGCCTTGGTAAGACCAGACTGCAAGAGAGAATCCCCAGCCCCCACCAGAAACACATGAAGTCATTTTTTAAAGGTATCCAGAAATGATATTGCACTTCTAAAATGGGCAAATATAACCACAGATGGACCAGTTTTAGAGCTCAAGTTCGAAATGAAACTGCCATCTGTAGACCAAATTTTTCTTAAAGAATCCAAACCAAGTTATATTCCTCATTGTTAATAGCATTTCCACACAGTCAAAGATGGATACTCAAAGTCCAAAGATATAACCTCAGGGAAGAAACAACTATTAGCAGAAGAGTAGTATTCCCCCTTCTCTAAGAGTTGATGTCTAACCTTATCCAAAAGACTGACTTGAGTAATACTTGACAATCCACAATGCGTTCGCGACAGACTGAATATAGGAGAGAAAAAAGAGGACATTCAGGAGAAGATGATCTCGAGAGGTCCCAAAGATGCACAGTAAACAAGCAAGCAGTCTCCCAGGCTTGCAAAGCAATCTTCCTCTAACCCTTTTTTCAATACCATCCAACAATGGTATGATTCAGATGTGGATGCAACAAGCTTGTGACTGATCCCCAAGCAGCAATCTTGTTATTTGGTAATGTTACCTTCCCATGATGCTCCTTACACCAATCTGACATGCTGTCCAGCAACTCATCTGGCTGCTTTATAATCAAGTTAGGACCCTGTGAATGGGAAAAGGCATTAGTCATTAAAAATCAACAGGAATAACCTTGCTCTCAGAAATAAAGCTTATATGCTTTAGGACTAAATATACCTATCCAAGAAAATAAATAATATGGACACAGTGTGAACTCTCAAAGTGGTCCACATTTATTCCAGCACTGTCTATAGTGAAAAAGAATAGACACACATACACACACACACCCACACACACAACTAAAAATTAAAATGCCTATTAATAGAAGACTGAAGTATCTACCAAGATCCAGAAAACTGTAGTTCCAGGCTTTGTTTTCCTTTAATGGACAGAGAACTAAGAATGATTTTTACATTTGTTTTGTTTTGTTCATTTGTTCGTGTGTGCGTGTGTGCGCGTGCACACGTGCACACATTGCTCATGATCGCACCCAGGGCTTCACAGGTATTGGGCAAGCACTCTACAACTATGCTTGAGTTTTAGATTTTTACATTACGAAGAATTGTTTTTAAAAAAATGAATGTAAGACTTGTATGGTGTCCAAAGCCTAAAATATTTACTCTGGCCTTTTCCAGAAAAATCTGCCAGCCCAATTATGAGTTCATTTTGAAAAGTATCAGTGTTGCCAAGTGAAAAAAGTAAATTACAAAACAGCATTATAATACAAATAATTTTACACCTGTTTTTCAAAATATACACATTTATATACTCATATAATATCAAAAAAAGTTGGAAAATAAAAATTCAACTCAAAAACAGGACAAAACACTAATAGATTACTATTTATATACTTTAGATAAAATTAGTCTGTTTAACTTGAAAGTCACATTATATTTTTTAAAAAATTTAAAGAATTTCTGAAAAAATAAACCTCAAATTCTAAGCCATATTTAACAGAACATTTAACTGTGAGTCTTTTGGACAGAGTTCAGCAGTAACAGAGCCTGGCTAACACATCACAGCAAGTTTGTCATTCTGGAAGACAATAATGACAACTGAACTGTCCTCTTTCCCTAATCAGGATGTTAAGAGGATAAAAGAAATTATGTACATCACAGTTCTTTGAACTCTTTGCAAGAAAATTACTGTATATATCCAAAGTATTATTGTTACCAAAGGGATAAAGTTTCCAATCACTGAAAGAAATGGACACAACCAGTCTAAAATATAACAAGTCCTACAACTGAACAGGAACTTCTGCCAAACAAGAAAACTAGTGTTGGCCATTTCCACAAAGAAACAAAAAGTTGGCTCTGGTATTTAAAAAACACAACAAAAAGCTCATATTGTTAAAAAAAAAAAATCCTAATAATGCTGGCAGAGAGCAAACTACATACTACATAAATCTACTAACCTATTTTGCAGGATCTAGTAGTTTAACAAATTGAGTTATTTACAAAATATTTTTAGATATGCTTATGCTTCTATGACATAAAACACCTTCTTTATCCAGACTCCAGCTGATGTGGTGAAGGGGTGAATAATGAGGGGCAAAGAAAAAATATGACAGTAATAAAGGGAAACAAAGCTTATGTATTTAGGAGGCAGGGGGGAGGAGAATGGGAAAAATGAGAATTGTGTCATATACTGGTACAAATTCTTAACATTGAGTGTGATCATGATGTATATATACAATATACCAATAAAGATTTTTTAAAAATCTTCCTCAATCTAATATATGAGAATAAAACCTATATTCCATAAGAACTGACAGCCCTGAAACTTTTTATTTTTTTTTTAATAATCCTATCCCTACCTAACTTAGCCTATTTAAAAAGGTTGTGTTGATCTGCAGCTGTGTGAATACATACCCAAATATGCTCCAGGGAGCCTACTGGTCCATTAAACTATCAGTATTTCACATTATATCAACAGTCTAATGAAAAATATATTTGGCCAAGGGTAAGTAGGACTGGTAAAATAAAGACACTTCTCTTCATTATTCTTCTTCAGTAAATTCCAAGTCACAAAAAAAGCAAAAAGCAACCAGAACAAAAACACAAGCTCTTATTTTTATAAAGCCTAAAAGAAAAGTTGTTGTGAGAAATATAGTCGCATGATTCTAAAGCCACGTCAGGAAGGTAAGTCCAGTCCTCCGTAAATGCAGCAATTTATCTATAAATACCTCCTCACCTGTTCTGCCTACTTAAGAAACGGAAGTCTTAGCTATAAATTTATGAAATTTGTTCACTGCCAGTAACCCATCGATTCTACCTTCTGGGAACTTATTGTAACAGAATTCCACTACACACTTTGCTTCTAAACATACTTTTTAACAACTTCAAATATTACTGACAATATAAAACAGTCATTCTCAGGAAGAGATTTCATCTCCTACTGATGAGATGGTATCAGGCACTTATTAAATGTTTCATGAGTGGCTGAAGTAAAACAGGTATGTTTGTTTTGCTTAACGCTTCAGTTAAAAGTAACATGTAAAAGCCTCTATCGCGGCCATATGTGAACAAGAAAGAACATTTCTAGAAATGCACCAATAGAAATTCTGGTATCTTAATAAGGAAGAAACACACAACCTAGGTGAAAAGGCAGTCAGGTCTCCTTAAGCACAGTTTCCGCATCCACAGATTTAACCAACCTTGGGCTGAAAATATTTGGGGAAAAGAACACATTTGTACAAACATTTTTCTCATTATTAGTCTCTAAGCAACACAGCATAACTATTAATATAAAATTCACACTGTACCAGATATTTTAAGTCATCTAGAAATGATACAAAGGATAGGACAGGTTTTCACAGGTTATACATAAACACTGTTTCCTTGGAGAAGTCCTGGAACTAATCTCCTATGGATATAAGACAAATGTACATGAAATCAAGTTAAAATCAAAATTATGACATAGATATAAACTTTGGCGTGAGTCACCTGATGGACAACTATTATTATTCCTGGTTAGGAGCACTTTACTGGGACTGCCTAGGTTAAAGTAAAATGGGTTTCCTTATTAACTGGTCAGGTTACCAAGGGAAAGGACTCAGTATCATTGAGCCCCAAATGTCTTTATCTACAAGATAAACATTAATGGTACCTACCTTATAAAACACAACCGTGACACGCACACAGTAAACTCCCACGAAATGTAAATTTTTTTCAAGGCTAATTGAGAAATTAACCAGGCTGTGAGATGGGTTACTAGAATTCTAGTACCAATTCTACCATGACCTCAAGTATTACCTTGGACCTTAATCTACATGGGTCTCAATTATATTTCAAATAATGATACTATAAAAAATGATTTTTTAGATTTCAAATACCCTCCAAACAGTAGGATTATATTATATGGCATCACCTACTTCAGCCAAAATGTTAAGATCAGAGTCAGTTATCAGACAGGCCATCTCAATAATCTGGTCCTTCTCAATATCCAATCCTGTCATCTGCAATAAAAAATAAATATGAAATATGTAACACACACAAAACCTCTTTCTGGCCTCCTGTACACAAGTTTATTCAGTTCATACTATTCCATACCAGAATGGAAATGATAACAATGTCCCTTGCACAAGTACCCAAGACATAAACATGAACTTTTTTTTTTTTTTTTTAACCAAAGGCTTGTACTAACACTAATCCTAGTCTGGGTCAGATGCAAAGTAAATAAAATTCAGACAACGCTCAATTACAGAAGACGTAGGTAAGATCACTATATTTAGCAGTTCACAAATTTCTTACATTTAACATTACAGTCTAATGCAGAAAGTAATCTCGTTCTTCATCGCACAGAAGAGAAAAATATGACTAGAAGGAAGGGAAAGGTCTTCGTACGAATGTGTTAAAACTGATCGGAGTCGGCTTCTGGTTCCAAACTCGAACTCTCACTAGCACCGACACTCAAAGAGTTCAATCTTCTCTTAGGGCCTCACTTTGCTCAGTTACGGAGGCTGAGTCATCTCCGGAATCCCGTCTGGCGTTAAGTAGGGTCCTTTAAGGTTTTGTGGGGGAGGGGAAAAGAGCCTCTGCCCCCACCCCCACTCCCACCCGCGACCCACCGGAGCGCTAAAAAGTCCACGTCTGGACTAAGGAGGGAGGGAAGAGAGAGACATATGGGTGACTCCTCCCTTCGGTGCAGCCGCCCCAGCATCCAGTACAGTCCTCTACCCAGGGACGCCGGGCTCCGGACCGGCCCAGCGCCGCCCACAGCCGCGCCGCGCTCACCTGCCCTGCCGAAGACCCTGGCACAGCCGTTGTCCCGGGACTACTCAGCCCGCTGGTCCCACGCGCGAGACCTCACTTGCCTCCCCTCACCCCGCGCCGACCTCACCCACTCACCTCCAGATCCACCCAAACCATCCGTTGAGCCATGCTCTCTCCTGCCGCCATGACTGCGCCACCTTCGCGGATACCTCGTTCGCCGACCTGCCCACGACTCGCACCCACACCCCGCAACAGCCTGGAACCCAGAGAGCCGCCTAGCATCCCCAGCCGGAGCCGCCACAGCCCTAGACTCGCCGCCGGCGCGCGCGCAGGCGCAGTAGTCGCTAAAGGTCGCAAACCCATGGGAAGGCCCAGCGTGAAGACCACAACTTCCAGCATCCTGCGCGCCGAATCCCCCTCCACCGCCCGGCCAGGCTGCCGAAAGGGCTGACGGGACTGCGAGTTCCTAAGCGGCGCGGCTGAGTTCCCACCCCCGCCACGTGTTTTTAGGATGTTAGTGCACGCACTTGTTTTTCACAGCTGAAGTTGTTTGCTTCCGAGAGTTAGTTCCTGAGTTTGGGTTCTAAACCGCGCAGTTGCAAGAGAACTCTTTACAACAACTGGTCGAAAAAGATCATGATTTTTTTAAATATATCTTTGCTTTTTTACTTACCTGATTCTCCCTTATATATATTTTTCTCATTTACTTGATAGTGTTATATTAGGCCACAAGGCCAGTTCCACTATCCTTGCTCATAAATATTTAAATGGAATCTTGTCTGAGAGATCATTTAGCACATAGCAAATGTTCTATAAAAACTGCATTTCTTTCATCGTAGAGGATTAACCCGTTTGTTGGGGTGCTGTTTCAGGGCAGCTTTTAGTCATCAGTAGGGGACTTAAAACATTCACACTGGGGTGCTCAATATTAATCGTGTCCTGGTGCAACAGACTAAATTGAAATGAACTAAACAGCTCCCCTTTCTCTGTCATCTGCTTTGGTTTTGACTGATGTATCCTTAATCTCCCGTGACACCCGTCATATATAGTAGATGGCCGGCAGGATCATTCTGCTAGAGTGTCAAATTGTGTGACCCTCACAAATTTGAGCTATTCAGTAGCAAATCTGTGCGCAAAGGGCAACTCTGTCACAATGTTCATCTGTGTTTTGAATTATTTTTCTGAAAGCCCCAACATCACTAGTTACTGACTTTGTGGTTCAAGGTGTAGTAATGCTCACCTCTCGAGCTGGTTTGATAAGCAACTTTATTCCCTTTTGAGAGCTTTATGCATAGTAAGATGTACTATATTTCACCTATTTGTTTGGGGTATCACCCTATCCCCTACTAACGCAAAGAAATTCTAAAGTGTCATCAAAACATTTTATGGAGTACAGATTTTTATTGTGCACAATATCCATACATTGTAGCTAATGTTTTAAAAAATCACGGTTTTGCTATGGCTTTGTATTCATTTGTAGTCTATCACCATTTGTAGCCTCCATTTCTTTAGGGTTTTTTTCTTAGTTTTAAAGCTTGATTCATAAAAAGAAATCAGTTATCAAAATGTTTTTTTTTATTTTCCTAAAGTATTACTTCTTTAAATTTTCAAAGAATCCTTTTTGTTTTCCATGTTACTGTTGGAACATTGACTAGTTCGGTAAAGGCTGGGTCCCCTCGCTGGTCCATTAGGAAATGGTAGAAAATCGTAGAGGAGTGACGGGGGCAGAGGGCTGTGAAGGGGTCAGTGGGATTCCAGCCTCTTTTCTCTGTGCTCTTTCCTCTCGGTCACTTTTATCTTGAGAAGTGTGGGAAGCAACCTGGGGGTCGTCACTGCGAGGCCTGGAGATCTGCGCTGGGCGCTGCCCTAACTAGCAGTGAGGAGGTCTGCACTATGAACGGCGCTGCCCAGCTCCCGAGAAAACTGCAACCTCATCCTGAACTTCGGGATCTGAGTTGCTGCCTTGGGGTGCCGGATCAGCGGCGATAAGAGGTAAACACCTCTGGCCGGGGTCGCCTTCCATTACTCTTTCTGTTAGGAATTTGCTGTTCTTTCCTTACTGATCAAGTTGCTTTATAATCTTTGCTAGATTTTCTGACCATGCACTAATGGTAAAAGATATTGCTTTAGGGGTTAAATAAAATGGCAAAGACAAGTAACTTCTTTTTGAGTAGATAATAGGGAGATGTTTTAAAGAATAACAAACACCTGAACCTTGAGAGTCACAGCTGGACTTCAGCATAAGATAAGAGACCTGCTAATTGCCTGGGAAAAAGTTTTAGGAATAGGGAGGGCACATTCTGTAGATTATTAGATGTTCCCTGGTAGACAAGTTTATCTCTATGCCACCTGTAAATCAAAGTTGTGTTAATTGTTGATTCTTTACCTTACTAATTGTAACGATTCACATGCGGGCCCTCTAGTTAAAAATACTATAAAAAGAGCACTAAAAATAAACTCGGGGCCCGCTCAGCATTGACTGAGAGGTCCTCCCGATCCCATTATTCTGTCTTCTTTCTTTTCTCAGCCGCACCCCTCGACTTCGAAAACCCGCTGTTTTGTCTGGCAGGCTCCAGCAGAGAAGCTCCGCTCCACTATGCACTTCCCAGCATGATGTGCTGGCTCGCCACAGGCCCAAAACAATGGTTCCACCCAATCATGGGCCAAAACCTCCCAGATTATTAGTCAAACCTTCTCAGCCTGGCATGGAGGTACGTATCTCTGTTCTCAGTACTCAAAGACTGAGGCAGAGACTGACTGAGTTCTAGGCCAACCTTGGCTATGTAGTGAGTTCAGTCAAGGCCAGCCTAAACAACACAGTGAGACTCTGTCTCAAACAAAAAAGGGGCCCAGGATGTAGCTCAGGGCATCAACCCCACCTGGAAAGCACAAGATCCAGAACTGGATTCCCAGTATTAAAAAAAAAAATCCTTCTTTGTAAATTGAATATCTCACATATTTTGTAAGAACCTGATTAATATAAATGAGGGAAAAATACACTTATTAAGATGATATTCATGTATCAGACACAAGTATTCAAGATAAGTTAGTCTTCGTTTATAAAAATATTTCATTTTGCAAGTTGAGTTCTTTTATAAATAAGGCAACAACTTCATTTTTCTTATTGTAAACTATGTTGTACAACAATAGGATACATTTTTACCATCAGTACCAAGAACTGAGCCATACTCTTGTTTCTCAGACAAAAAAAAAACTAGTGAAATTTATGAACATTATATATCTTATTATTCTCTGAAAGTATAATGTACATGAACATTAAAATAAAACAAGACAATACAACATATAAAAATATAATACCACAAATTTACTGGTCATTCTTTACCTGATCCATAAATATGTATTCAAATAAGCACAACTCAAGACTAACAAGTTATTTTGTTGACTGTGAGAAATGTACCATGTGAGAGAGAAGAGGGAAAATGAAAGTTTGTATAACAAAATATTGGAAGAGCACTTAACTAGGAAAATGATTATTTACTGGGGACTGGTGAGGCATGAGCTATAAGAGAGAGCTGGAGTACAAGACTTCTCAACAGCACTAGGAAATGCAGAAACAGAAAGACTGCAAGTCTTGCCTAAACAGTATAGTAAGACCTCCTCTCAAAACAAAAAGCAAAAAAACTGGGAACCAGGTGTGGTGGCAGCGCCAGTAATTCTAGCATTTAGGACTGAGGCAGGAGGGTAGCCTTAAGGTCAGCATGGTCTACACAGTGGGTTCAGGCTAGCCTGGAATATATAGAGATCTTTCAAAAAGAAGGGGAAAAAAGCTAGTGATGTAGAGAGCTCCTGGGTTCAATCCTAGTATTACAAAAGAAAAAAAACACTTAACGTTATCTTTTAAAATAGTTTTGATTTTTTTAATTATGTGGATGTATTCATTATTCTAAGGAACAAAAAGCAATGCATACCCATTTTATAATAGTGTAACAATTATATTTATATGTTAAACATCAATATTAATATAAATGAGTCTATCCAATTTGACTTTTCATTTATTGGAAATAAAATCTATACATTTGCTGCATAAGTAGCTTCAACATTGCACCTTTCTTGTTATAACTTTCAGTGAGGAAAATACTAAAATTACACAAACCAATTTCTAATGTAAGCACAAAATAAAGAACACTAAACATCATGATTTAAAAGCAATTTTGTCTACCGCTTTATGCTGTCACACCTAAATAAAATAATGTAAATTATATGAATTTTTCCTCACTGTGACCAAAAAAAACCTAACACACACAGTTTAAAAAACAAAGAGGAAATGCTTATTTTGGTTCACATTTCCAAAGGTTTCGGTCCACAATCAGCTGACTGCAAGGCAGAAACATCATGGTGGAAAAAGACACGCACAACTCATGGCCCCTAGGAAGGAGCAGTGAAAGAGCCAGAGACAAAGGGTCTGGGAACCAAAGTCCCCAGGGCAACCCTCTAGACCTACCCATGCACACTCATAAATTTACTCATCTACTGATCTCTCAAGCTCATCAGTGTTAAAACCTGGATTAAAGGGCCGGAGGGTTAGCTCAGTGATTCCAGCGCCTGCCTCGCAAGCGCAAGGTCCTGAGTTCGATCCCCGGTAACCACATATAAAGCTGGGCGTGGAGACACGCCCACCAACAATCAACACCGCATACCACAATGCCGGACGTGGTGGCTCACGCCTGTCATCCCAGCACTCGGGAGGCAGAGACGGGAGGATTGCTGAGTTCGCGGCGGCTTGCATGGGCACCATAGTGAGCTCAGGGCCAGCCTGAACTACAAAGCGAGACCCTGTCTCAAAAAAAAAAAAAAAAAAAACCTGGATTAAACAACATGAAAATTAAGAACTTGATATTGAAGTAGGTAACTGGACATGAACTGGATTCATCATATATAATCTTGGGAGTGTTAGCCATTTTCTTTGGTAAAACACATGTAAGTGGCTTAACACTCAGTAAATGCTAAATAGGTGCTACTTATTAGGAAAAAAAGTTTTTCATATCTACATTTTAGTTTACCAAGATCAAACCAAGTCAGATACAAAATTTAAATGTCAACAATTGTACTTTTTCTTGAAATATGAAACTTTAATATTTAATGTATTACAGAAAATAGTGTAATGGTTTTGTTGATGTTGTTATGCTGTTTTATTATATATCACCTTTTTATTTTTTTGTTTTTTTGTGGTACTAAGGATCAAACTCAGGCCCTTGTGCTTCTAAGATATACATCATCTTTGTGGCCAGAACATGTAAAATTTTTTTTAGCTATCTTGAAGACCACTGTTTGTTATACTTATTATATGATGCAACAGATCACCAAAATTTATTCCTCTCTGAAACTTTGTATCATTTCACAACCATGTCCCCTTTCCTTGTCTACTACCCATCCCCAGCCTCTGGTAACCACCATTCTACTCTCTACTTCTATAGATCCAAACTTTTTGAGATAAGAAAGGATGATGTTTTAAAATATTACTAGCAATCTGAAACCAAAATCCAAGAAATTATAATAAATTTTGGAGGTGGTCTTTAGAAAAAAGCAACAAGAAATTGGAAAGTTGGCTAAAGATTTTTCTTGATAAGGTACAAAAGATACAGATATAATGCTGCACATTAGCTTTTATAAAGTCAACTAAGCTAAGGTGGCTTAGAGCTGTTCCAAGAATTTCCATCCCCACCTAGATCCACATCAAACTGCTGTTGTAAAGAACGGGCCTGATTTCTGGAAGGAAGACAATGTTCTTGGAATTTCTCAAGGAAAGAATGTCTTCGTTATTCACAGTAAGCCCTGACAGTTTATGCTACTTTGGTGACTGTGTCCCAAGAGAGTTTCAGAAAGGGAGGGACTTGGCTATGCTGGAAAAGTCAGACACATGATTAGAGGAATAGGGCTTTAAATGGCAAACAATTCTGATCTTTTGGGAGGGTAAGGGGTTGGAGATTGAGTTCAGTGATGTGACCAAAGATTCAATCACTGATGCTTATTTAATGAAACCCTAAAAACTCTGGACATCAAAGCTCAGAAAAGGTTCATGGTTGGTAACAAATGCACTGAAGTATCAGGAGGGCATGATACTGACTGCACGAGAAGACACACAACCTTCCCTTTTAAGATACTCTATGCATCTCCTCTTTGGGCTGTCTTGATTTAATCTTTTTGTGGTAGTAAAAGTCTAACCTTAAGTATAGCCCTTTCATAAGTCTGTGAGACTTTCTAGTAAATGACTGAGCTTGCAGGAACAATGAGAATTTCAAAACCTGTAGTCAGTCAGTCAGAAGGCTAAGAAGCCCAGGAATGCCACTGTCTGGATTGAGGGTGGTCTCATAAAGAATTGAGCCTTTGGGCCGGAGGGTTAGCTCAGTGGTTCCAGAGCCTGCCTCGCAAGCGCAAGGTCCTGAGTTCGATCCATGGAAACCACATATAATGCTGGACGTGGAGACTCACGCCCACCAACAATCAACACCGCATACCACAATGCCAGACGTGGTGGCTCACGCCTGTCATCCCAGCACTCAGGAGGCAGAGACAGGAGGATTGCTGAGTTCGC
>PVIC010019827.1:0-30090 GCA_004025085.1 Thryonomys swinderianus | reverse complement strand
CAGTAAAAAATCTTCAGCAAGGGTTCCATTCAGGCCAAACATTTTCCTTCTTTCATTCTTTTCTACATTATTATGCAATATATGTCTCAGAACAGTGAACAGTATGATCAAAAAAGTAATAGTCTGATGTATATAAGTTGCCAGATATTCTAGCATCTTTACTTACAAATGTGATAATTTAAAATTAACATGATGCACAATTAATAAATTATTTGCTATATATATTGTATCATTTATTATTGTTCTATCAGTACTAATATTTAATTAACTGACTTGGAAACTTAATTTCTTGAGAAATTAATAGGATGGAGCATGAAATTAAAAGAAAAATAATCCTTATTTTGAGCAGTTAAGTACATATTAATGTATGTTGTAGAGTTATGATGAAGCCAGTTGTATACTTCTACATGAAATATTTTAGAAAATAATAAAGGTCTTATTGTTTTTATAATAATGCTAAGACATGATTTGAAGTATTTGGACAGTTTCTCATGTGTATAAAGTGTTTTCCAGAGTAGTCCAACTGATTTTGTCATATTTTAATAGATTGAATATAAAAAGCATGACAATATAACTATCTTCTATTAAGCAGCATTTAGCATAATTCACAAAAATATAGAAGATTTTGGTGTCAGCATTTTCATTTTTTGATTTTTGTTTTTTAAAATACTTATTTCTGAAAGTGTATTATTTGTATTATGATATAATTTATTATTACATTTTTAATGAACTATAACTTTTAAATTCTTACTTTTAGTTTCAAATAATAATATTTCTAACCCATGAGAACAAAAAAGTCTTTGGAGTTCACAAAACTTTGTAAGTTAAGATTTGTATGACCAAAATTTTTAGAACTCTTTGTAAAGAAACAAGAAAATATTATTTTTCAGTCTTAAAATTTCCCCTTACTTTTAATTTCCTATGATTAAGAGGACCTTTACTGTCCTTGAAAAACATGTCATCTGAATAGGTCTATTTAAAAACCCTTACAGCATTTTATTCAGTAAATGAAAATATATTGAGCTCTTTAGAAACTGCTCCATTTGCAAAATACATTTATAACTTAACCAAAATAAATAATTCATACCTCACCAAGTGAGTAATAACGTCTCGGGATCTGGGAGTCTGGATAGATGTTTTCTAGGTACCAAGAAAAGGGCTTACACTTCAGATTTTCTCTTAGAGTTTTTCTGACTGACACATCTCCATAATCCACTTTGACAACACCTGGAATTTTTCAGAGAAACACAAATCAGTTTGTGCTTTTTGCATGTCAGCATGGGTTCACTCTGTTTACTTTGCTAGCAGTTTTTTCTATAATTATATCCATTAAAGTCAATCACATGCGCAGCTGCTACCACACTGATTTTCTCAGTACCATCCAATTAGTACATTAAATAGACATAAAAAGTTCTTCCATTGGTTATGACTTCTGAAACGCAAATATTTATCATGAAGTACTTGTAATTCTTGAATACAATAATTATTAGCCAAATATAAATTGGTAATAATTTAGTGTCTTATAATCAAAGCTTAATTGAACTATGTAATGTATGTTTTTCTTTAATAAAACTTCCAAGATTTTTCTTAATGTTAAATTACCATGTGTATATTTTGAGAAATTTATTTAAATATGATCTCACAGTGACTGAAGTTGTATTTTAACTTTCCTTTCTTCTGGAATTTCTTTTCCATGTAGCCTATCTCCTTGAATATTTTCTTCATTAATTTTTGTTTGATTTTATATTATGAATTACTGAAAACCATGTCAAATTCTTGGAAAAGCTGGTAAATGACTAAACATGAAGAGACCAACATAAATAAATGGACAAGAAAAATTTATACATGCATATTATATTGTTTAATTCATTTCATATAATAGCAACATTTGAGATAAAAATAAATATTTTCATTGACAAAAATAAAAAATGTGTCTGTTATATAAAGCCTATGGAAATTATGATCGTTTCATTTTTATCAAATTTAAAAAAGACAGTTCAGTCAAATGATTAAATAACTACTACAAGTTAGCAATTATTTCTTAGATCATTTCGAAAAGATTTCACTGTTTAACTCATTTTTTTAAAGGCCAGTAGGTAGCCACATCCTGGTGGGGCCAAGACTGGGGTTGATGACTTAGTACTTGGATGATTCTATTGCATATAAACAGCAAAGACAATGAATCATTATGTGAAATGAGGAACAATTATTTGAGAAACCTAAATATCTGGAATTAATCTCATTATTATGTCATTATTTTAAAAGCTTGTTTTCATTTCAAAACTCAAATACTCCATTCTCTTTCTATATTCAAAATTTTCTTTTTTTCCTCAAAATTGAATGCCATAGTATTGTTAGAAAGCATTCTGATGATATATGTAAGCAGCCAAATAATTTCCTTCCAGAAGAAAATATTGATTTTCCTAGATGGCGTTTGGACAGAAAACAGTGCCTTTGAGCTGTTTAAATAGGTAAGTATTTGTTTTTAAAATGTCTTCATCCAGAATTTCCAATGTGAAGTTAACCTTCAAATGAAGAGATAGAAAAATAATTTTGTACTTACATAATTAATCACTGAAATATCTTAATATGTTATAACTACAGTTGAAATTATCACAATACATTATCTTCAAAATTATATATCTATTATATACGATATCAGGTGTAGGCAGAAAGCATTGCAGACTGCTTATTTCTGTAGGTTGTTTTACTGTGTTGATTTCATTTGTGAGGTAGATGAATTTGAGATGAAATATTTGATATCACCTTACTTCCTTTTTCTTCAAGTTAAAATTTAATTGTCCTGGCCTCAGAATATTTTCCCATGGGAGTTTTTGAGTACTTTTCTGAGGAAAGACATGTTTGAAAATCATTTACATATCATCTTACAACAGCTCAGAGAAAATATTAGTTTTGGAGGTAGGATTTGGCAAAGGGCGATTGATGGAGCATAATACACTGTACTGAAGAAACCCAAAATCTTTTTTAAGGTTAAGGGGCATCTTATGGTACTGGCCAATAACTGTAGGTGAGAGAGTGGACTTAATGCTAGAAGTCCCTTCTTCCACTATAGGAACCAGGACCAAGGAACCCTTGGAGCTCAGTGGATGCAGGGGCAAGGTGGCAGGACCTTGCACCAGTCTCTTTCATTCTGTGGTGGAAAAAGGATTTCATTTGTATTCCAGATTCTTATCTACAAACCAAATCTCTTGAATACAGTTCCAGCAACATTTTTTTTTTTCCACACAGGGTCTCACTTAGTAGTTCAGGCTGGCCCTGAGCTCACTATGTTAGGCAAACCTGGAATTCAGCAATCCTCCTGTCTCTGCCTCCCGAGTGTTGGGATTACAGGCATGATCCTCCACGCCCGGCATTGTGGTATGTGGTACAGATTGCTGATGGACGTGAGTCGCCACACCCGGTATTGTATGTGTTTACCGGGATCAAACTCAGGATTTGCGCTTGTGAGGCAGTTATTCAGTTATTATTGAACTTTAGAAAAGCGTCGAAGTAAAAGACTAATAACAAAATTTTGTTCACTGAAGTTATTGCAGAATATTTACCAAATATAGAAAATAAAAGAGATACTCTTATAACAGAATGATTTAGAACTAACCAAAGACATAGCCAGAAAAGAAACTTTCCATGATATATCATATTATAGATACCAGAACAAAGAGAAGGTCCTAAAAGCTGATAGAAGTGCTAGATTACCTGTAAGATCAAACCCATCAGAATAGCAGCAAATTTACCAGCACAAACCTTAAAGGTCAGGAGAACATGGAGTGAAATATTTTGACCTTAAAGAAATTCAGGCTAACCCAGATTACTATGCCTTATAAATCTGCCCTTAAAAACTAGAGGGGAAATAAAGACCTTGTGTAATAGCAGTGGTTTAACAGAAATCAATGACTACCAAGTCAGAACTCCAGAAAATATTTATATGTATCCCAAACAGAGACAAAAGGACAAGAATGTCCAAAAAGTAAAGGAAAAAAGCAAGCATCACTGTGATAGGAGTCAAATAAATAAAAAAATACAAAAAATCAAGTGCTGGACAATAGTGTAGTGACGATTCAGTCTATCATATGACTAAAAATTATGAGTATAAATGGCTTTAACTCTCCAATTAAAGGCACATTCTAGCAGATTGAATTAGAAAAGATTCAAGTATTTGTTGCCTGGAAAGCACATATCTTATCCCCAAGGACACACATAGAATGAAAACAAAAAGTTTGAAAACTGGTAACCTAAGAAGTAGAAGCATGAAGGAGGGGCTGTTCTATTTTTTCATGAAGCAGACTTCAAAACAAAACTGGTCAGAATACATAAAGAAGGTCAATACATATGCAAAAAGGAATTATACATTTTTTCAGCACCTGATGGAGCTTTCTCAATAACATAACATGTTTTAGGTCACAAAACTTGTCTTGATAAATAGAAAAGAACTGAAGAAGAACTCATACATCATATCTGATGAAAATGAGATGAAACTAAAATTGTCTAAATAACTGTAACTTCTCTTTTGCAAACTGATCTCAAAATGTGCGCTGAAATCTCAGTAACTTGGTTGGATTTTCCAATTAAAAATTAATCCTATGGTTATGCCTATAATTCCAGGCCTCTGGAAAGCTGATATTTCTCTTCTAAATCTTAAGAAATGCAGCAGAGTGGAAAGAGCATGGACTCTGTAGACAATCTAAGTTTGAAAAATGGCTTCATCAGTTACTAGCTCTGTGATTCCCAATAAGCTAACTTTAAATTTCATATGTTGGCAAAATGGATGTCCCACACATTTTATGAATAGAGATGATTACAGAGATGATAAATTACTGCTTTACATATTTTTGTAGAGTGGGTTATTCAATAAAATAAAGCATCAGTGATACACTAAATCATAAGAAAATAGGATAATTATTAGAACTTACTGGTAATTTAATAATTAATAGTTCATCTTCCATTAAGCATACTTTTTGCAATTTTATTTAAATATTAATACAAAGTTTATCATAATGATTTAGAGGCATATAAACTAGGCATGGTAGTGCACATCTGTAATCCCAGCCATCCAAAGTGTGAGGATTGCTGTGAGATTGAAGGCCACTCTGAATTCTATTGTGAGACACTGTCCCATGCACAAGAAAAAAGGGCTTAAAGAAGAATATAAATTAAAACCTGATGGTTTGATCTCTTTCATTCTAACACTATGACATACATTTTTTTTGCAATTTTCCAAGCTTAGATAATATTTTCTTTACAAAACATACTGTACAACTATATATATATATATATATATATATACATATTTTTTGAGTTTTGAATATATATATATATATAAATATATATCTTGAGTTTTGAATTCACTAATCCGTTGAGCAAAGCCATTTGCATTTCTCACATTGATGTTGAGTAACTTTCAATGCTTTCAAACTCATTCCATGAAATTGGCATTGTCCTCATACCAAAATTGTATAAGAATGTAACAAAAGTAAACTAATAGCCAATATTGTTGAAGAACTTCAATGGAAAAGGTCTCAGTAAGATACTTTTGAACAAAACACAACCAAACATTAAAAAATTCATTCACCATGCATGAACAATTGGGTTTCATCCCAGGGATATAAGGATGGATTAACATACATCAGTCAATAAATGTAATGTATAACATAAATAGAATGAAGGCTAATCATATCACATGACTTTCTCAATAGATACAAAAATGTTTCAAAAAATTCAGTGTGGATTGCTGAGTTCGCGGCAGCTTGCCTGGGCTACATAGTGAGCTCAGGGCCAGCCTGAACCACAAAGTGAGACCCTGTCTCAAAAAAAAAAAAAAAAAATTCAGTGTCTCTTGATGATGAAAACATTATCAAAAATAAGTGCAAAAAGAAACTTTCATTTCTTCTGAAATCAGCAATGAAACAAGAATGTCTATTTTCATTATTGCCTTTAATATAGCACTAAAACAATCATGACAAAGAAGTAAAAGAAACAAAAGTAGGAAAGGAAGAAGTTAAATTATTTCTATTTGCAAATAACAAGATTCTTTACAAAAAAAGACACCTCCCCCCAAAAAAAAACCTCTAATGAGATTTCTAGATCTGACAAATAAATGCACTAAAGTTGCAGAACAGAAATAAGCACACAAAATTATTAATGTTTTTGTATGTTAATAATGATCCCACCAAAAAGAAAAATTAGAAAAACAATGCCACTTATGATAGCTTCAAAAAAATAACAATCTAGGAATCAGCCAGAACACAAAAATTATGGAACTCTGAACAGAGAAACTGAAGAGGGCAAATTGTCAAATCAACTACTACTGGACTGACAAAATGAATACTGTCATGTAATATTACCATATTATCAAAACAGTCAATACATTTGTGTAGTTCCTACTTAAACACCAACAACATTCACCACAAAACTAGAAAGAATCTGACGTTCATATGGAACAAGCAGAAATACAGTACAATCAAAGCAATTCTGAGCAAAAAGGGCAAAGCAGAAAGCACAGCAGATTTCAAGTTATACTACAAGGCTAAAAGAAAGGAAAACTGTAGTACAAAACTGGACACATGAGCCATTGGACCAGTAATAACTCTAGTAACCTACAGTCATCTGATGTTTGACAAAGGGGCCAAAAGTATACTTTGGAGAGTAGATAGCCACTGTAACAAACGATGCTCAGGAAACATGTTATTTATATGCATAGAGAGAAAATAGATCACTATCATTCCTTACTAAAATAGAACCATAACAGATCAAAGATCAAAATGTGAAAACATAAATGCTGATTTGCTGCAAGACAAAATAGATACAACTATTGAAGACACAGCCAAGAAAATCCAATGCCACAAGAAATAGTGCTGCTAATCAAACAAATGGGATCTTCTCAAATCAAAAACTTTGGCACAGAAAAGAAAACAACCAACAAAGGGAAGGGACAACCTACAGAAATGGAAACATTTTTGCCAGGTATTGCTCAGAAGGCTAACATGTAGGATATATAGAGAAATGGAAAAAAAATAGACTTCCCAAAATGAAAGACCCAGTGAAAATACTTGGCAAAAAATGAATAGATATTTTTCAGAAAAAGAGTGTAATAAATACAGCACATGAAAAATTGTTCAACATTGCTGGCTATTAGAGGATGCAAATTAAAATTACTTCACAATGCCATCTTACCCAAGATAGAATGGCTATCATAAACAAAGTCTAGTAATAACAGATGCTGGTGGGGATATGAGGGAAAAGGAATTCTTCTCCATGGGTGGGAAGGTAAATTAGCATAATCACTATGTAAATTAGTGTAGAGCTTCCTTAAAAACCTGAAAATAGAAATTCCAATTGACCTAGCTATCCACCTTCTAAATATCTTCCCCAGAAAGTTAAAATTATTACTTCACTGCAATACATATATACCCGTGTTTATTTATAGCAGCACAACTGATAATAGCTAGGTCTTGGAAGCTGTATATATGTCCATTGACCAGTGAAAGATGAAGAAAATGTCACACCTATAAACAATAGACTACCACAAAGAGAGATAAATGTGAGGATTACTTAGAGTTATTTTTAAATTTTAAACTAATCTTCTAATTCACCATATTAATTTATTAATTCTTTATGTGCACACAAATTACTGAGGTGCCTAAATTTTCATTAGAATGTCAGTAGACAGAGCTTTATGAACAGGCTAATGGCCCATCCCAGGTAATAATACATAGAGATTATCTGTTGCATTTATTATTTACTATAATGACTGAATTTTATTTTAATGGACTAAAATAAGCTTTAATTAAATAAAAATGAGATAATGAATTTTTCAAATACCATAGATTCCACGGAAAGGTATGTCACATGGAAGAACCAAATATCTGACTCATCTCAATTTATGTAATGTCTGATTCACTATCAAAAGTTGGAACAAATCTTGAGGCTGGATTTTCTAGTTAATTATCTCAAACTTCTGTTTGATAGCAAAGTTCTCATCTTCGGGTGCTAATGAGAACATGGGAAAGAAGAAAAGTGAATGCATCGAGTAGCCTTTCAAATGAAGGTCAGTTTGAAAGTAGTTGAGGCAAATGAAATTTCCCAGCAATGTGTAGCATTCTTCAGCTCCATCAGCCAGAAGACATAGTCCCCTGCTCCTACCTCACATATTATGAAACGTATGAAGGAAATAGTGTTCTACAGACCTCCATGTGGACATTTTGGGGTTGATTTGTTGGTTTAGATTTTCTCTTAAGAAGAAAGAAATGCACATGATTTATCAATGAATCTCTCTTGCATTTCTTTAAAATATTTGAAAATTATATACTCACTGCTGATAAGGGTACAATTAAACAACTTTACAGGTTTTAGTATCACCTGTGACAGGTAAGCTAGCTGGTCAAAAAGACTTGCCTGAGAGCTTCCCATGAGATTAGTAAAGTGTACATTAGTGTGTGTATGGGAGTCATGGAGATGGGACCTGGGGTACTATCTCTGTTCTGTCACCTCTTCCTATCTGGCACTGTTCCCTGGGGCTGTTTCCTGGCAGGATGTCAGGAAGTGAACAGCATCTCTCTGCCAAGAACTTTCAACAAAATGCTTCTGCCTCAGAACCAGTCAACTACAGACTGAATCCCTTGAAACGGTGAGTGAAGAAAAGCTCTTCTCTATGATCCTTGGTATCAGCAGTGGGAAAGAAGAGCAATATTTATGTCTATATTTAAATTATAGTAATGAATTTTCTAGACTTAAATTTTTATAGAAATGTGCAGATACAACTTTCTTACAGAAATGATTCTTATAATAATATGGATTTCCAACCTGAGTTTTGCTAAACTGTGTTATGAGGAATTTTTGAATTCAAAGTTCCACAAAGGTAAAGAATTTTGTGTTAAATGAGATCTTTTTTTTTTTTTTTTTAAGATATGGTTTTGCTTTGTACTTCAAGCTGGCCCTGAGCTCACTATGTAGCCCAGGCTAATCTCGATCTCACAGCAGTCTTCCTGCCTCTTCCTCCCAAGTGCTGGGATCACAGGTGTGAGCCACCACTCCCGGCACTGTGGTATGTGGTTACTGGGGATCGAACGTGGGACCCTGTGTTTGAGAAGGAGGCACTGGAATCATTGAGCTAAATCTGTCCCCAAAAAAGCATTTTTGGGCGGGGCATGGTCACGCCTGTAATCCCAGCACTTGGGAGGCAGAGGCAGGAGGATTGCTGAGTTCGAGGCTTGCCTGGGCTACATAATGAGCTGAGGGCCAGCCTGAACTAAAGAGAGACCCTGTCTCAAAAAAAAAAAAAAAGGCATTTTTGAATAATGTATTAATTGCACATCTTAATAAGGTTTGGTGTGCTTCTATATGCACACGGAGTGCGACAGGGGTATCCAGCCACCTGCATCCACCCTACCTACCTTTCCAGCTTCTAGTAACATTGTTCCTCGCTGCCTCCACTGTATTCCACTGTTGAGAACAATCCTGTTTGGGAGAAATAACTGAAAGGTTAAAATCGAACAGTCCTTCCTGGCTGCCTACGACTTTGGACTCAGCTCACCTTCACCTCTGATAACAGCAAGGACTCTGGTCATCCAACATGCTGTGATGCTTCAGGGTGGAATTACTCCATTGCCGGTGTCTGCCCTGCTCTCTGAGTCTTTGTTACATTTTGTTACTCTAGAGGTGCTGAATAAAAGTTGTGGCAGGCTGGGGCCTGGGGTCTTTTGCTACCCGGGGTAGCATGGGTTAGTCCGAAGATCAGCTTTTCTAAGCTTCACTTCTATGTAGTTGTTAATTTGCCATGTACCCTCGTCTCAAAGGTGACTAGAACCTAATGCAAAGGTCCTAGTTACGTTCCCTTCCCTTGTTTCCCACATTCCATTTTATGAAATAATCAAGGTTTATTTAATCTGTCTTCTGTTGTTGAACTTATTTCTGCTTAAATTACTTATTTTTCAAGTCTGAAAATCAACAAATGTACAATTTTCATTATACTTTTATTTTATTTTTAATTTATTTATTTTATTTTTAATTTATTTCATTGTACATGTTTGCAGCAAAAATGATTACATTCATCATGGAGAATTGGTACATGTTTATAACATGTCTTAATTTTGTCCCCTTTCCTTTCTTTTCCTCCTCTCCCTCCATCTCTTTGTTCCCTTTTCTTTTGCAAAAGATCTATTTCTTTCTTTCTTATTATTTAAAATTTTTCTACATAATTATGTTGTGTTTTGGGCTTTATGTATAAGAGATATGATTCCATATTAAGGTTTGGGGAATCTAAAATCTTCTGTGTGTCAGATAACTGGTGTGGAAAATCAACTCCTTATTCTGGCCCAGGTGCCTTTCAATGAGCAGCACAACATACATTGCTTGTAAGACCCCTCAGAATTCTACTCCGGCACTTTCCTTACTATTTAGGGTTCCACCCAGAAGAGTCTTCTGACTTCCAAATACAAGTGAAATGAGACAAGCGCCACACCTCTCTGAATTTGCATTTAATTTACTCATATTTATACACTGCGGTGATTCTACTCACATGCTACTCATTAACAAAGAAAAAACATAGTCCTAGTCTTTTAGTTAAAATGTACTACTATGAACTGCAGGGAATTAAAATTAAAGCAGCAGATTAAAGTCAAAACTTCTCTAACAGTTGATTCTGATTGTATAACAAATTGCAAAATTACTCTTGGCTTCCACTATCAACAAATTTCTCCCATCTGTCCTAAACCACAAATGAATGAGTGAGCTACAGAAGGGTATAGAAGAATCATTAGTCACCCCCAGGACATCTCCTGCTGTTACTATGGCATAAACAATGACAAAATTTTCAATAAGCATGAGTGTGACTTATGCTTTTTGGGAATGGTAGAGTAACATTTTGTTGTTGGGTTTGGCATGCAGTATTTGTCTTCTTTTAGCACTGTCAAGTCAAATAATTCATACTGAAAACAAAGAAAAGTTAATTTATTGTATACATAAGATGCAGTTCACAAATCAGACTTAGCACCCCTTGGTATAACTTTTCAGTACTTACCAAATAAAGCCAATATTGAGTCATGACTGACCAACCAGGTCAGCTGCATTAAAATATTTTCTTGCAAAATATCTTATTTCTCGATTGCACTCAAAAGTCTAACATGTTCGTCTTATTTTTTTAGAGACTTGTATTTTCCTCAATATGTCACTCGTCCAGGATTACCCTGCCATTTAATTTAACAATCTTCTGGATCTATAAAGGCAACTGGGCAGCTAAAGAGGAAAGCAGAAAGCCAATATCTTAAAAGAAAATAGTGTATCTGTGATGTAGTTTTTTTTTTTTAATGTATAAGTTTGATTTGTCTAGGCAAAAGAAAAACATTTTGATTTATAACTTAGCCGGGGTATTCAAATGTATAAATTCTGAAGCACATCAGGAATGTTAAAGTAGATGCAATTTACTGGTGCTGATTTAAGTCCCTTACTTTACTTCTATCTTCTGATTTTGCCTGTTGTAAATAAGTTAATACTTCAAAAACATTACTCAAATGTGAAGGATGCAATTTCTGGGAAATTCGGGAAGAAAATTATAAGGCAGTAAAATTCTACTCACTAATAACATCAGACAATCACAACATAAACAAAATTCTATTTGTGTTAAAATGACCTTTCCTAGAGGAAAATCCTGAGCCTCAGGAAGGTGACTGGGTTTGGGAGAAACAGCATCGCTAAGAGAAAGGCCTTTTCCTGGAACCTAGTACTCACGACTCCAAGTTAGAGCCCCGACATCTGCTGCTTCTCTCAATGTGCTTTGCTACTCATTCAGTATTTTCCATGGAGTCTGGGCGTAGGAGTGGAGTGCGAACCCATAGTGGAACACGGCCTCTTCCTTCCTCAGTTCATATGCTCTTAACACCAACACAAGTAAAGATTGAGAAAAGTAAAATTACAAATGTTTGAGAGATGTGCAAGACATGAAATTAGGATGAGCAGCCCATCTTCTGGAGAACTGAGGCCCCTCGGGGAAGGTTCATATATATGTTTGCTCCCCGTGTTGCTGCTGGCTTTGGGGAAACAAACTGCTATGTACTGAGCTGAAGGTGGCCTGTGGAAGAGCCTGCGGGAAGCATTCTTCTGACAAACAGCAGTCAAAAAACTAGAGGTTTCCGTACTATGAACCACAAAGAGCTAACCTCTAACAATAACTGGATAAACTTGGAGGCAGACACTCCCAGTTGGACCTGAGTCCAGCTTATGCACTGATTGCAACCATTTAAGAAGCTCTGATATTTGGCCTAGGAAGTGACCCACAGGAAGTGAGAGATAATACAGTTATGTGGCATTAAGTCCTCAAGGTTGCAGGATTATAGGATGTGCTGCCTGAGGCGATAAGATGGGAAAAATGAAGCCTAATCGGCCCCCTCAGTGAGTACCGAGAAGAGGGCGTGCACACTTGCTGACCGCTGCAGGCAAGAGCACAAACACCTGAGGCGAAGTTGTTTACCCGGAGAAGCCCCGTGGCGGGAGGGACACAGGTGAATCCCGTGGAACCCTAATTGCTCGCGCTCGTGTCTGGGTGAATTAAAGCCAAGGTTTGAATACTGTTGTAAATCTGTGTATATAATACTGTTAAATCTGTGCGAAGTTACTTTAATCTGAGCACAGAGCATAATGTAACAGAACAACCCATCTCAGTGAACTTGGTGGGCGGCGTTTGAACATAAGTGTGATGGATACAATGTGCTTTTTTGTTGTTGGTTTTGTTTTGTTTTGTTTTTACAAAGAATTAACATTCCTTGTTTCAGTTCCCCAATACAAGTTTTGGGTGGTGAAATGCTCTGTAGTTTTAAAATTTTGATGTTCAATTTGGGTTGAAGTTGCTCCCAAATCATAGAGGTCATGTGAATGCAGACAGAAGATGAACAGCAGGACTATCGGGCCTCAGAGACTGTGCCAAAAGAGCGTAGTGTACTTGAGCTTTGTTCCAGCACTGAACCCCACGTTGCTGTGATAAAACAGCAGTCTTTCTATGAGGATTTCCTCACTGCTTTTTCTTTCTTTCCCATAGTACTCCCTTTCTTTTTTCTCTATTATTCCCTCTGTCTCTTGTTCCTTTCTTCCCTCTTTGTACTTAGTTACCTAAATATTGTCTTGAAAAATAAAATAGAAACAAGTATCATCAGCATGGGTAATATATATATATATGTATATATATACATATATACATATATATATATATATATATATATAATGTTATGATAACTTACAAAAGACAATTAACAGAGCCCAGACAATTCATAAAGAAGGCAACATTGGAATAAAGTAGAGGAATTGCTATCCTATCCTCTTATAATTTGGTTTTTGCTACATATAATTACCAAACTATAATATATATTTTTAAATATAAGCTATTTACATTACTTATTACTCTCAGCAAACCATTTTCCCTGATTTCATGAAGTTTACTTGAAGAAATCTTTTAGGTTCAAGTACATGAACATAATAGCTCTGCTAAGACCTGAACTCTCCATTATACTGCAATGTTTGGTATTAAGAACCTTCAGTACAAGGTTCATAGCAGTCCAACCAGAATCCTGCTTTAGGAAAGCTTATTTTATTCTAGGTGTAGAATTATATATTCACTAACATAAAATGAAGATATGATTAAACCAATAGAGAAACGATTTTGGAATCCTGACATTTACTGTTGTTTAGAGCATGACTTAAGATCTTTCTTGTTTTTGTCCTTCACCTAATTTTGCATGGAAAATTCACAGATAGTACTGTCTTGGGACAACACTAACTTGTAGTTTCTTTGATGTTTTTATTTTGTGTAAAAGAGAACTGGATTTTGGTATTAATTGAGAGTACACATTTAAGAAAATTTAGTAAGACAAAGATATTAAGATGTTCCACAAAACATACAACTGTCACTCTATTAACTAAATTTAAATCACTTTGCAGTTCTGGCTGACTCTGAACTCACTGTGCAGCCCATCCTAGCCTCAAACTCATGGCAAGCCCCTATCTTTGCCTTCCTCTCGAGTGCTGGGATTACATGCATGAGCCACCATGTCCAGCCATTTTAACATTTCTTGAAAAAAATCAAATCTGATAAAAAGTAAATATTTGTGCTCACCCAGAGAAACATCATAGGAAAGAAATATAAGATTTATCTCATGCTATGTCATACCTTTCACTGTATTTTAAAGACCTCGGATTTATCTAACCATACAATGTAGCATATAAACTAGGAATGTGTCATTGAATAGCACTAGGTGAACTCAAAATAGGGAAATTAGAATTTCTCTGTATGTGCTGAGAATGGAAATCATGACCTTGCACTTTCCTGGCAGGTGCCAGAACCACTGAGATAAATCTCTGACCTGGGAAAATTGTGATTTGTAATGAAGACAGGATTTACTTAAGAGAGGGAGTATATTTTTTAGGAAACAAGTTATATGTACACACACACACATATAAAATGATCCATTCTCTTACAGTCAGTTATATATTACAGGTAAAGTGACTTTTACTACATATTTTCTTAAAACTGAAAATTCTGAGTATTTAACTGCTCTATATCATTTGCTCTATGACAGAAAAAGGCAAATTACATATTTCTTTTGATTCCCTCATGGGACATAATGTGAGGTTTATTCTGTACTTTGACAAATTTGCAGGTTTGCGTTAATGGCTAGCTTCTTCCAACAAAACGCAACTTAAAAGAACTAGAAACTTCTAAGTGGGCTTTCCACGTTATGTACTGTCAGCACGAAAAGAAAAATCTAACGTGGACTCCAATCCTCTTTAGTACACAAAGAATCCAGTAGATGGAAGCCTTTCCTTTTAAAACTCAAGCTGCTTCAAAAGCATGTGGTTGGATTTGCTGCTCCTGAAGAAAAAGTAGCTTGAAATAGCCGGGAGGAAAAACACCACTTGCTTTTCTAAGAGCCTATCAGAAAGACCCCAATCTACCTACTTTAGACGCGGTTTGAAAATTTCATCAGCAAGGCCCAGTTGTTTTGGCCTCCATGAGGAGAATGACAGGGAACCGCTTGACTCCTGAAACCAGGCTCCCGATGCCGGCACAGTTTTGTTTGTCTTCCTGCATTAGTGTCCATGTTCCTATTGCCCTTTCTCAGTGACAAATTCTCTAGGCCACTGGTTTCATGTGTCTCTGTCCATAATAATTCTTTGCAAGTAAGCCCCAGATGAACAGAGAAGGACATTCTAAATTATATCCTCGTGGGATGAACAGAGAAAAATAGCCCAGGATTGCTGTTAAGAGGTGGGGTTCAAGTGCACATTTTCACTGTTACCTCCTGGCCCTGGTGTACAGTTTCATGTTCCTTGTGGCGGATCATCTCCGCCTTTTTACCACAGTGTATATTATTTCTCAGGACACTAACAGAGTACCCTCAAATTTGAATTGGCATGCTCTATGTATGTGGTCATATTTAATCATTAAAAGGAATTACATCACTATTTTTCTATTGGATTGTTTACCTAGTTCTTTTTTGTCTTTGAGAGATATTTAAAACACTAATAATGAAAAGTGTGGACTTGAAGCATTTCTATGTACAAGTGTAAACTGGTCACTTCTGTTAGTTCAGGCCTCAGTATGCAGTTACCACTTTGTTGAGGATGATACATTTCTCCTGAACTCGAAAATGGATAGTAGAATGCCATTTTCATGTATTTACAAGTTGACCTAATGAAATAAATATACACCACTTCACCCCTTTGCTAGTATAATCAGGCTACTTGAAATTAACATTACACACTTTGTATTGAATTGAATCATGATAATGTAAAGGCTCCCCTGCCCTCCTTTTCTTACTTAGTCCTCAAATCTATACTTATATTTAATATTTAAAGCTTTGTCTCTGATAGTAATTCCAGACTATTCTACCCGTTCATCAGTTGTCCTTGTAAAAACAATAGACATCACCTCACATTTCATTGAAAACTCACTTGACCATCTTCCCAGATGTTTTCAAAGACAAAAAGGCAGTTTCACTTAACTAAGATTTGAGAAGCAATAGCAATCACAATTTCTTGAGGCTAACACTATGTAAGCATTCGAACTTCAACCGATAGACATCTGTAAAATATTTGTGTGCTTATTGACTATTAGGAATTCACAAATCTGAGTTACTTTCAGTGATACAATTAAATTCTGTTTGAAATTGGCAAACTGGAGAGTTGAGTCTCCTTGTAATAGCTCTAATTTCTGTGTGGCATAAAGCATGTCAAGGAAAAGGAAGGAGGGATAGAAAGGAAAAAAATAGATGTTATTCTTTTATAACTGATGTGTCATCACAGTGGATAATTCCAAAGAGGAGACTCACCAAGGGTTTGAGGAGTTGAACAGCATTTTGAACACAATTTTAGCTTCACAACTTGAGTGATCAAAAATAGCACCCATATACATGAAAACTGTTTTAAATAAAACAAGGCAAAAAGCCAAATTCATGCTATTTCATTTTCTTTCCAAATAATATTTATTCTTTCTCCTTATTATGTTTCCCCACTACATTCCCTTTAAATATTTCCTATTTTACAAAATATATCATACATTCTTTAACTTTTACATCTACAGGTTCTCATACCAGACAAAAGATATGGTATTTAATATTTATGATCTATTTATTTCACTTATTCCTGTGTCCTCAAGGTGTATCCATTTGCACATAAATGACTGAAACTTGTCATTCTTTATGGCAGAGTAATACTCCATTTTATTTTTTTAAAACCTCACATCTTCTTTATCCAGTCTCCAGTTGATGAGCATCTGGATTGTTTCCAAGATTGGGATATCACAAACTGAGCTGCTTTGAACATGAGTGTACATATGAGTTTACAATATGATTTTTGTAAAATCAATATACCCAATATACCCTTTGGGTATATTCCTAGCAGGGGAATAGCAGAGTCAAATGAGGGTGGAGGGTTGTGGGTGGGTAGGGTTATGTGTGAAAATGATAATTAACTTCTGTCATATACTGGTACAAATTCCCCAATGTTGAGTGTGATTGTGAACTATATATAAAATGAACCAATAAAGAATTCAATTAAGAAAAGCCAAATCCAAAAACATCTCAGTATCTTTATTATTGTTAATGAAACTATTTAAAAATTATTTGAAAATCCTTTAAAACGCACTCCTGTCAGACTTGTGAACTGCTATTATTATTAGGCCTATGTAAGAACTGTGGTGAAGATGAGAAAGTGTTCAGCACTCTGCTGTGACCAAAATGTGTTTTGTATCTTTGTCTTAGCTACTGTGTAAGCTAAGGCAATTTTAAACCAATCTGGAAAAAAAAAACCCACCTAGTGGAAACACAAGATATTTTAAAATTTTATCTTATTTCCTAAGAAATTTCCTAATGGAATATACTATTTTATTACACTTTTTATTTGAATTTTTATTGATACATTATATATAAACATCATGATTACACACAATATTGAAAATGTGTACCAGTATTTGACTCAATTTAATTATCATTTTTTCTTATTCCCTCACCCACCCTTCGGCTTTCTGCCCCTATATACAAAAGCTTTGTTTCCTTTTTTTATTACCATCGTATTTTTCTTCCCCTTGTTATTTACCCCTACACCCCATTTCCCTTTGAATATTTTCTACATATTCTACCATATATCTATCATATATTTTAGAGCTTATTTACATCTTCATTTTCTCATACCAAAGAAAAGATATATTTACAGATCTGTGACCTATTTATTTCACTTATGAGTATGTCCTGAAGGTACATCCATTTGAATATAAATGACTCAAACTTATTGGAATACACTATTGAAATATTTTAATGGGTGCATGATTTTCTCATGGTTATATAATCATTGTCAGTATCTAACTTTTGGTTATCAAATTTTACTGCTGCATAATATTGCAAATTAAACAGATACAAGGATGAATGCAATCATGGATAAATCCTCATTTTACTAAGTTCCTTTCCTCTATACTGGATCCACTTCAAGTGTACAAAAATATTTTCTATTATTCCCTATTAAAAACAATCAAACTACAGCAATAAAAACAACAAATAGTTTTCTTGTCATATGTTCACACCTTTGCTTCTCTGACATACATGGAATACCTCTTAGAAATATTTGTTTGTAACGCTGATTCTCCTTCTGACTTCTAAATTTATTTTAAGTAGATGTCCCAGAATGGATACCCATTGAGTAGAAATGTAACGCACATGTTGTACATTTTAAATTTTCACAAATCCTAGGAACAAATGTATTACGATTTCATTTCCATAGAGAAACTTGTGGCTCCTATAAATGACCATAAGCAAGCTTATATGGAAGTGAGCTAATTTAGCCCAGTCTGTTCAGAAAGTTTGTGCTTCCTACAGGCTTATGCTGTCTGTCCCAAAGTCCCTTTGACATACAACTACATGCTCAATACCATCTGAAAGTAATTCTGCCTTAGGCTTTTAGGGCTCTCCAAGGAAAGCTTGTGTCTTGAACATATTAAATACAGGTCTCAAGAAACAAACTTGGTGACCCTTAAAGTCTCCACCATATTCTCTACAGTTCTAGAATGCATGGGCCATTCACTGAAGACTTGTGGTGGAAACTAGCAAGACTTGAAGTTTGAAGGAAGTGAAAGGCAGTGGTATTTCAGTAGCATTTTATTTCTCCCTAATGTGTCTTCATTGGTATCAGAAAGTTATAGAGAATTTTTAGGAATGCTGTATTGAGTAATGATAACAATAGCCAACATTTTTTGAGAATCTCCTTTACCTCGTTCTGTTTTCTCAACTGTGATATGTGTTAACTCCGTTTTAGTAATTAGAAAATTCAGGTGCAGAGACAATAACTAATGGTGCACCTTTCCACAACAAGGTGGAGGGAGAAACAGGATCTAAAGATGATGAATCCAATTCCAGAACTGTTTCCTAATAGTCTTCACACTAGACTAACTCCACTCAATTTCCTACCTCTGACTGTGTAATTTCTCTGAAGTGGAAATCATTTATTCTTTAATCTACAAATAAAGTTAGTGTTAGGAGGCACTGACCAGTATCCTCTGCAGCAGTATCTGCCTGCATCCATAATGATCAAGAGAAAGAGTGGTTTGCATGCTGTTATGTAGGGTTTTCTCTGTTGTGTCCAACTGTGTCTGAGGAAAATGACCTCTACCATCTCTAATATCCATTAGAAGAACTCCGTAGAGTATCAGAAAAAAGAATATGAAGCTTTCCTATTATGAATTATGAATAATTTGTGATAGCAAATTTTTCAAATTGCCTTTTTTTGTTCAGAGCCAGAAATATTTTCCCAAATAGTCTGTATAATTTATTAGCATTGAATTCTCTTTTAAGTGAAATGAATTCATTGGAGTCACAAGAAAATGTCTATTCTAAGAACATGTCTGAGCTACTTTGGAGGCTAAAACAGGAGAATCTCAAGTTTGAGTCTAGTCTGGATAATTTAGAGAGATATTATTTTAAAATTTAAAAATAAGGACTAGCTTGGAGCACATTTTAATTAGCTTTAACAATTTAGCTTATTGTAAATAATATCTAAATAATATTTCTAAAAGAGAGGAAGGGTCAGTTAGTTTCTCAATCTTTCCACCAGGTTCTGTTGTCCAGAGTAGGAAATGAGCCTGACATGACTAAGTGTTTTCTGAACTATAAATTTTAGACAAAGACATATACATTTCAAAGCTATTTCTTTCTTATTTTTGAAAATTTTATTTAATTTTCAAAATATTTTAAAATGGAGATGGCATACTATTGTTTCAAATTGTCTCAATGTCAAATTAACTTGTTCCCTGCATCTGGGACAATTTTGAATGAAAAGAAAAGAGAAAGAGAAAGAATAACATTAGCAGTGATATGTCAATAAATCTTTCCTAATGCTTTTGCATAAATCAGTGGTAAATGACATATGTGCATATGATCAGAAAGTGTTTGATATATTGTTCATTAAGATTAATTACAGGAATAAATAAGAGCCATTAATTCTCCTCAATGGTATTTATTTCCTAAGTGCTCTTGGGAAAGGAAAAAGTACTTGATGACTGTCAATAGCACTGATATCACTCTAATAGAAGCAGGTCTGGGTCTCTTCACCAGGCTCATATCAGGTCAGTTTTCTCTGGGGGGTGTGCATTACTCTTCACATAGAAGACATTCCCCAGAGTTGTCTGAACAGGGGATTTCCCTTTACAGAAAAGTTAATTTAAAGACAGTAAGACTGTTCAGGCAATTAGTCTAATTATATTTGTGGAAGAGCTAATGGGAAAGATGCAGACAATAGAATTCTATGCATTTAGCTATTCCCACTCTTTCTGAATAAAACTTATGGGAAACTGTGTTTTTACTTCAGTTAAAATAAGCCTTATTTCATCCATAGGATTATCATGACACCGCAGTCCATATTATTTTATGAAGTAGGTAAGCTTTTTGTATATTCAACCTTAATTTTACTGAGAAAACATCATCTAAAATAATTTTGACATTAATCATTACAGTAGTGCACAAATGAGTAGTGTATGATAAAAACTAACACAAATGGCAATTATGACATAAGTCCAATGTTTCCTTTTCTCTCTCATTTTGAAATATATGACTTGTAAGCAGCATAAAATATATTTTTCCTTTTAATCTTTGTTGGGGTTATAACCGTGGCTTTCATGTATATTTACAACTGAAATTTATGGTTCAAATGATCTATATAAATCCGTTTATACTCAGCGATTGACTGGGACCTACTTAAAATAATACCATGTATATTCTTATATCTAAGGAACTTAACACAGTAGTTGACCTGGGAAGAGAGTTTAGTGACTAAAATTAATGCGAAGTACAGCCCCTAAGAAGTGAATCATTTTACTCATTTGAAAAGAAAGGAGTTGAGGAAAATGGTAAAACTGCCTCACCTAAATGGAGTTTGATGTCTCATATATAAACTAAGCAGTTCTGAGCCAGTCTATGTAGTTGTGCTAAATTAGCATATAATATTTTTGTAGAAAATCTAAGAATATGAAGGTAGGAAAAATGTGCATATAATAAGACTCTATAGAGAAGAAATCTGATTCTAAAATACATGAGGAAACACCATTTTAAGTAAGGTCTGACTTGATAAGACTCAAAGTAATCTTTCCAAGTGTATTAATTTGCTTCACTTTCTCCTGTCATCACATTACTCTCAGTCATGATGAAATTCCCTGGAAATAAGATGTACTTGCTTGAATTTTCAAGGCCAGTTTTCTTAATAATCAGATTTCCCTCAGGGTAATATTGAACAATGTGTTGACACTGCATAAAGTTAGGTTAAATTCCTCCCTTCCAACAAGAATTTCCACTATTAGACTCCCCAAAGTAAGGTTAATTGAAAACTGTCTATTTTACATTTATGAGATAAAATTAGAAAGTATCTCTCCATAATTCTGAGTTACAAATTATTTCTGTTTCTCAAAAATGGTTGCTCATTTTCAAATCAGTATTATATAATCTGCATTGTAGAAGGACAGATACTGTAGCAACATCTAATTTCTGTTTGCTCAGTACATTCCACTATATTCCTTCAATGCATAACCTGTGTGATTTTCAACTTATGCAATCTGTGGTTCAGAGATGCTGGATTTCAAATGCTTCTTATATCAAAAGGAATGACTGAAAGGCAAATGATGGAGACTGTTTCCCTTTTCAGACCCCTCCTCAGCCCACTAGTTTCATGTAATGACTCTGTAGGGATTTAAACATTTGTGGCAGCCCACTGAGCAGGGTTTGGCTCTGCTTCCTTTGTGGATGGCATAAAGCACTTGGGTGACATTTGCAAATGAATAAAGACATTGACTTAAAATACAGCTGCATAAACATGATGTGGAAAGCACAGGTCTGGGAAGTCAAGTTAACAGTTCTATTTAGCTCTAGTTTTTATCTTTTATATTTATCTAAAAATGCTTCACATAAAAACTCCTGACAAAGAACTTGCCTACACTTTGAAATTCAGACTATAGACATAACCATTTCATCATAGTGCTCTTTACTTTTTTTATATTCTGAAGTGTAGTTTAATTTTCTTTCATTACTATAATGGGTCAGAGTATGCAGAACAGTGATTACAACACAATCACATTTAAAAAATACTGTAAAATTAGTTGATGGATTGAGAGAGATAAGTACTGTTGTCATTATCCTTACTGGATTTATCATAGAATTCCATAGAATAAAGGAACAAGACGTTTTCTTCTCAAAAGACAGAACGAATCCTATAGATGTACTTCAGAGAACCATTCTAAAAAGCTGGAGGCAAGTCAGGACTTAAGAATATTAAAGCCCTAATGGAAAGACAGGGACGATGAAAGAGTAATGATTTAAAGTGGGCTGAACACATCTGAACACATTTGGCTACCAAACTTTTTTGATTTAGTCCACTGGGATAATATGGTGCTAGAACAAAAAAATGAACCCTACAGTCTGGACACTTCAGCAAACCCCAGAGAGTCATAATAGTCACAATAACTACAGCACAGAATGAAAACAAAACAAGCATCAAATGCAATTAGGTCTACTGAGTATTACTAGGTTAAAACAAAATAGAAATTAAAAATAGCAAACAATGAAACTTTAAATGTTAGGTAAGAAAAATTGGTACCTCAAAAATAGATTGAAAATTTTGTCATTTAAGTCGATGATAGTGAAAACTCAACTACTGAATTTAGTATATTTTAAGGACATTAAATGCTAAACCATATAGCACCCATACTCCTGGAAATTGATCTATGGAGAAAAAGGATGAAATTTATTCTTTAATGTAAATACTATTTGGCTACTTGTGAATGATATTTAAAAGTGATATATGCATTAATCTATCATCTATCTATCATAACTATATACAGTTCCTAATAGTTCCTTTATATATTCAGCTGAAAGTTATGTAGGTCAGGATTTTAGTTGGCTGTGTTTTTCTGTTCATTTTTTCTCCTTGTTTATATTTTCCCTAGTATTGTGAATATGTCTTAGTTTTTCCAAGGTTGGCTGGTTTACAGTGACTTTGACTGTGTTAGATTGGGTAAAAGAGACATCTCTCTGCACTGTCTTTCACTCTCTCACAAGCCAAACTGATGTTCACACATGAAAACCTCTCGGTTTTCAGAGAGAGTGATGAAATACACAGAGGCCTTCAGTCTAAGGGTCAGAGCATACTCTACATCTCTCATATCACAAAAGAAAGTTACAAGATCAGTCTGGACTTGAAAAGGAGAACATTAAGCTTATTTCTTGATAGGAGGAATAGAATCTGGAGTGTGTGTGTGTGTGTCTGTGTGTTTTACACTCTGACAATAAGTATTGAAAAAGAAACTTCTAACGACTATTCCAACTCTTATTGTCTATGTGTCCATAAAAGCAGTACAGTGCTATCATTTCCTATTTTTACACAATTGTTGCTATATCTCCTTTGCCCACTTTGTTCCTTGTTTGCTATGTCTGACATGTTAGCATAACCATTGTCAAGTCTCTGTGATTGCACTTGGTGGTAATGTCTTTTCTTACTCAACTATGTGAACACACAGAATTGAATATAGAAGTCAAATGGTTAGTTACCTTGAGAAATACACGGATTTAGTTTGCCAAAATAAGTAAGGGATGAAGAGAGGATTAGAAGATAAACTACAAAGTTGAGAAAAGCCAGATCTAAAGTTCAAGGATGAGGGAAAATCACACAAGGCTGAGGTAAAAAACTGACAAAAAGGGTATCATGTTTATTAGAGTATGAGACAGGAACTAGTTTTCTACAAACATCAAGAAATTGGGTTGATATTATTCATTTATTATACAAAGTAAAATCATCTAATAGGAACAAGTAGCTGTATTAAGTACCCAATACATAAGAGAAAAAGAATTTCACATTTAGTATTAAAACAACCTGAGATAGGGGCACTGTTTTCAATTCTAAGAGGAATTTTGCATTAGAGAGTAGCCTATTTTGCAATAAAATGACAAACTACACACAACTCCTATAGAGTAGAGTTTAGATTTGAGCCCAAGAGATTTAAGTACTTCAAAAAATAAAAAATCACTTTAAAATTACATACCAAATAGAAAAACTGGAAAGTTACATTTCAGAAAGGATAATAATTTAACCAAAGTCACGTATTTAGCCAGCATCAAAAATTGAATATATATACATATATGTATATATATATATACTGTTACAAAAATTAATCTAAAATATTTTTTCACTCTTTTCAATACTATGAAGTCCAACACAAATGCCACAGCATCACTGGCTAGATTCATCTTGCCTTTCCCCCTCCAACTTCTTGCATACGATTTAATTTTGCTGGTAGCTCTCGTGATCCCGCATCTCGCTCTCCTGCTATGTCTTTAACATCTCCTAAGTCCTAGCTGGGAAAAAGGAACGGGACAGAGACTGCCTTTCCCTTAATACTGGGGACATGGACAGTTGGACCGTTTTTATGTGAAGTGAAAGCAGAAAACCTGAATACAGAGCTAGTGAACTATACACAGATTATCATTTTCTTTTCATTGTAATCTTTAACTGAAGATATGCAGTAGGTCCAGTTGCATTCAGAGCAGTGGAATGATTAAATTAATGGTACACATATATGTGAATATTTTTAAATATCCTATCAAGGAAGAGAAGCAATCAATACCATAACATATAACTCAAAAGAACACAATCACCTTTCTTTATCACAAGATTTACCATCAAGACTTTTTCATAGGTTTACTAAAACTATTAACTACAATTTCAGAGACACAATATGGTCCTTCATATATGTACATCCATGATCACTACATTATGGTTCTTTTTCAATATTTTACTTTCCTGAGATCAAGGACTACAGTTTTGGTCAGTCCACCCTAAGAGATTGCCTGCAACAGCATTATATCACATTAGGGTAAAGAAAACAGCTACGCTAACTTATAATTCATTTTATTGGGAAACAGCAATCTAATTCACATTGATTTTGAGTAAACCTTTACATACTCATCTGCACCATTTTAAACTGGGCTTGTACAAATCGATGCACCTCTAGCATCAACATGCACTAAGTAATCAATGGGTAAGGAAAATCATTATTCACTGCTCAGTAATTGTGTTTATATTCCAATAAAATATAGAAAATGTGCAAGGCCATTTTGGGGGAAGAACAAGGCAATAGACAGACTAATACAGACTATCTTGTATCTTTTAAAAATGAAACAAAAAAATTTGAGTTTTCTCAGGAAGTTAAGAAGATAGTCATCAGTCTCAGTTTTGCCTCATCATAACCCCAGGTCCTAAAGTGGTTATGCCCTTTTAATCCTAGGAAGCTTCCAGTGAAAGGACAGTGGTTCCAGATAACCTGGCTACAAGCGGCTTGTTACTACCGTCCTGTGACCAGCTCTTGTGCCGACTCGCTCTCGGTCCACCTGCTCAGCTTTGGCGCTAACCCTCACTTTGTTTTTTCTCTTGTCATTTGAATTTGCTATGCATTCTTGGTTGTGGAGCATTTGAATCTCAGCTCTCCCTAGTGGATCATGTCTTGGACTTGTCCCCCTGGCAATGCATTTTCAAGATCACCTTGAATAGGACATCTGCTCTATTTTCAACCACATCCAAATGCCCATTTCTAGTACTTATGTGATTATCACTTTATTGTGAAGGAAAGAAAAAGAGAAATCAAACAATAGCAATAGAAATAAAATTAAATGAAATACCTTGTTCGATTCACCACACTTTATATTAAAACAGCCCTGCAAGGAGCAGGACAAATAAGCCTAGCTTTCCGCTTTCCAGCATAACTGAACAGATGGGCGCCGATGAAACTGCCCATCAAAATTTGTTTGTCCTCTTTTATTATAGTTATCCAGATAAGGAATGCAGATTGAAATAAGGAATAGTTGAAAACATGTTCCACTTTTAGAGACTTTCAGTGAGTTAGCAACGACACAGTAACATGAATGTAAATCAGACATTTTCTATCATTGTACTTCTCGTAAACTGAAAAAAACACTAGAGATTGGACTTGGCACATATTGATATTATAATGTTAGAAGTACAAATACAAGAACAATGCAAGGAAAATGGACAGGCACTCATGCAAAGTGCATACAAACTTGTGAATCAAATTAGCAAATCAGAATACAAATTTTGAAACACTAAGATTTTTTTTTAATTCTAATAAATGTCGTGCAAATAAAACAAAAGCAGGATCAGTTATAGTGTTTCCTTGCAGTATTTTTGTAGCAATTTCATCACCTGGAGCAAATTTTATTACATAGATATCTTTGTTAAGTCATTTTGAACCTATGTATTATTTTAGTATAATGATCATAAATTTTACAGAAAAGTGAAAATGGCTCTACAAATTGGTACAAAGCAGGTTTAGACTGATAAATGATTTCTTAATCTGTGAGCCTGTAGCTAGGGTAAGAATGTAACTAATTCTGAGTTCACACAGACAGAAGAGAAAAATAACTGTGGAAATCCTAAAAATAGTCCAAAATAAATCACTATTAAAAGTGACATTTTCTAATATGTGCAATGTGCTAAAAGAAATAAGAAAAAGGTGTGATGGTTCTCAGCTGTAATCCCAGCACTGGGGAAGTTAAAGCAAGAGGTTCGCCTTGGTGGGCTCAAGATCAACCTAGGTTTCATAATGAGCTCAAAGCCAGCAAGAATTAAATGGTGGGACACTGTCTCAGAAAGAGAGGGAGGGAGGCAGAGGGAAAGGCAGAGAGAGAGAGTGAGAGGGACAGACAGACAGAGAGACAGAGACAGAGAAACAGAGGCAAAGAGAGAGACAGAGAGAGACAGAAAGAGACACAGAGAGAACAACTAAATCGCATTTCCACGTTAACAGAATTTGCTGTTTGGCGGACCGGTGTACATGTTTCAGTGTATACATTTGAAACATCATGCAGTTTGTGTGGAAGGCAGATCAGAAGCACATTTCAAGTGTTCTATTATCAGTGTTAAAAATATTCACATTTTATAGAAATATTTATAGGTTAGAAGAGTATAATCCAGTCAAACGTCATATACAATCAGGTTTTTCTGAAATGAGTAATTTAGAAATGTAGTATATGTGATCAAAACAGACAGTTCACTACATTTAAATATACATGAAAGGTTAACAACTGTAATTTTATTTATTTATTGTTTTATTTTCCAACAATGTACATTTGACTGAAATGTACATAAACTGCACACTGTCTTCCTCTATCTTCCCTAAAGTGCACATTAAAAGGAAAATGTTATTACCTATCTAGTTTACTGTCTCCTAGTAACATGTCAAATATGCTCAGTTCTGGGGGTTAACAAGTAATATAGTCCCTCTTATTTATACTTTTAGTTTTTGTGATTTCAGTTACCTGTGGTCAACCCAGCTCCAAACATGATGAAATGTAAAATGCAGAAATAAATCATTCCTATTAAAGTTCTGGGCAACACGCTGTCATGTCCCACACTGTCCCTCTCGGGAGGTGAACTGTCCCTTGACCTAAGGCATCTACACTATATTTATCTGAAGTATCGGCGTGACCGCTTGACATCAGCGCCACAGTGCATGCGTGCAAGGAACCCTTACGCGGTGGCCTAAAGCTCTGTGACACATCATTTACATCACTCCTTCCCGTCATGTAGGCGTTATACTCTCTTCTATCACCCAGACATTTAAAGGGATACTACAGGAAAATAATACACTACGAAAGAAATGACATTCATACACTTTATATTGGCATGTGTTGTTATAATTGTTCTATTTTACTATTGCTGTATTAATTTCATACTATGCCTGATTATTTACATTGAATTCATTTATTATTTATGTATAGAAAGATACATGCTATAATAGAGAACTTGATACAAGCTATGTTTTCGCAAATCCCCTGAGGATTTTGGAAGGCATTTCCCACGGATGAAGGACTGCTGTTTTTTTGCCATCCCGTGAAACGATCAGTTATGTTGACACACAGTCTTCAGTAAGTGAAGCGGTGCCACAGGTGAGGATGTAAAGATCAGAGTTTCGGAGTAGGTTTCCCAGTGTCAGAGAGAGGATGCGAGTCAGGTCTTTCTCTAACTGTTCCTCATTAAGTTCAATACAATATCCTTTGCATACACCATCTAAGTTCCGATGCTTCTATTTTTTTGGACCTCTATTCCAATAAAAACAAACATTGTCAAATATGCATAAGTGTATAGATCTTATCAGACAAAAAAGGTTTTCTTGGGGCCGGAGAGTTAGCTCAGTGGTTCTGGCACCTGCCTCGCAAGCGCAAGGTCCTGAGTTTGAGCTCAGTAACCACATAAAACACTGGGCGTGGTGACTCATGCGCACCAGCAATCAATACCACATACCACAGTGCCGGGCGTGGTGGCTCACGCCTGTAATCCCAGCACTCTGGAGGCAGAGGCAGGAGGATTGCTGGGCTACATAGTGAGCTCAGGGCCGGCCTGAACTACAAAGTGAACCCTGTCTCAAAAAAAAAAAAAAAAGGTTTTATTACATAATGTAACTTGTAATAACTACTCTACTGAAAGATATGACTGCATATTGTACACAGATATCAATTTACTTGTCAATATTTATATTTGAAAAATATAAAATGTCTCAATCTTTAACTACAAAATTTAACCTTTAATATATGACCAAATGTAAAATCAACTTTAAAAACAAACATAAATAAAATGAAGATATGCTAAAAGTAATAAAAGGTAAGTACAGGGCTGGAGACTTAGCTCTGGTTCTGGCACCTTCCTCGCAAGCATAAATTCCTGAATTTGATCCCTGGTAACCACACACAACAACACCAGGAGTGGTGACTCATGCCCACCAGCTATGAGTACCACACACCACAATGCCAGGCATGGTGGCTCATGTCTGTAATCCTAGGACTCAGGAGGCAGAGGCAGGAGAATTGCTGAGTTTGAGGCTTGCCTGGACTACATAATGAGCTACAAAGCAAGACTCTTTCTCAATAAATATATAAATAAACAAATACATACAAATAAAAAAATAAAATATGGCAGAAGTTTGAGAAATACTAACCTAAAGTTGAATACATTTGACATATAAAATTAAGGATGATGGTTATTCACCAAAAGATGCATCAGTGATGGGGTGTCTTAAAGAGTAAATTCTAGTGTACATGACAAAGCACTTTACTTCGAATCTGAAATGAGCTAGAATACTCATGATATTCACCCTGTAAATTAGAAAAATCATTTTTGTGCTTTACTTTATTGCTATATCGATTTTAGGAATGATTAAAAAGCACTCCCTTCATAGGTCTAGATTTCTCATAACTAAAATTCAGTCTGAAAATTGGAAACTGAAGATTCTGAAGCTCTTAAGTGAAAGCATGCAATTTTAGAGTCTGAATTTAGAAAATCAGGATAATCCACCTGAGATATGTTTTCACCTCCCCACAATGAGTGCCAAGAAAAATCTCCTTAATGATAGCATTGAGCTAATGGGCAAACCTGTAGGCAGTTTTGTTTAAAAACAAACAAACAAAAAATAGATTTAAGCTACTTTAGAGAAGCTTATCTCACAAATAGTGGTAGAAGAGTGATCAAGGAGAAATCACTAGAAATGATGTTTAGCAGAGATTTAATGAACAATATCAGATCTAAATGAAGTAATACTGAAGTCTTTGAAGCCATTTTAATTTCAGAAAGAACTTGATGACCAATAGGAACATACAGTGATGAAAGATAATGGCTGGAGAAATATCAATGCAAAAACTGAGGCTTTGATCATGAACTAGGAAAACTGGGAGTGTTCTCTACATACACTGGTAAGAGAAAAAAAATGTCCTCACAGTCTATAATCAAGAATGTGTGAAAGATTTTGTGAAATAGGAAATATTCAAAGGGAATGTCGTAGGGGAAAGTAATATGATTTGAAAAGAAAAAGAAAGCATATGTATATAGGGGCTGGTGGGGTTGTGGGCGGGTAGGGATATGGGTAAAAACGAGAATTAACATGTGTCATACACTGGTACAAATTCCCCAATGTTGAGTGTGATTGTGAGCTGTATATAAAGTGTACCAATAAATAATTCAATTAAAAAAACTGACCTGACCGTAGAACATAATGTGTAAAGA